>JAPYZF010000910.1:2404-13990 GCA_030523045.1 Meteorus cinctellus
GGGGGCGGGGGCGGGAGGCCGGTTCTCCGTGAAGCGAATATGCTTTTGAACTCAAACTTCAACCTCGCCATATATTGATAATTTCCGCACAGAGAAATGAATGGCTATAGAAAAAAACTACATAATAATGAATACAACCATTAATGGAGGGATTGATAGTACAAAAGACCAACTTGGCTGGTATAACAAGAAATATATTTGGTATAAAATGATCGGATACTTACTGAATTTGACCGTTACTGACAACTGTTTGAACCATTCGGCAAAGCAGCGAGTCATTAAAAAGAGTCATATGCTATTGAAATGGAAAAGAGATATATACGGGAGAATGAGAATGCTAGGTTTTGAATACAGCCTAATACAACTGTCAAATGTGAATTCAAATATTTCCTCCGCTTTTCAATGAACGAAACTATAAATTCTGTATCATTATACTACTTGTAAATCATTAACTCTGACAGTTTTACTCGGAATTTTCCATGTTTAGTTTTGGAAAAGAAATGTAAAATCTACTGAAAATTAAAATCTCGGAAATAATTGAATCAATAATGTTTCAATTATTGAAAAATTTGAAGAACAAAAAACAGCAGTGTCAGTTTTTTTAGGAATGTTGTAAATCATACATTTATGTTCGGTTTATATGAAATTTTCTCCAATCATTTCGATTTCATCAATTTCATCGCATAGTTTGAATAACAAGAGTTTTTCCAGGGTTATTACACGACTGTGATCACATAATTAAATTTTTCCCTCCGCAGCGCGCCCGTGACTATAAGGCCCCACTGACTACTTTGCGCGTATATCCTTCACCAATAGATAGATATTGATTATCACAGCGCTTCTGACTTGTGTTCTCTTCGGGGCCATCAGAAACAGATACAGGTATATACACTATTATCATTGCAACAATGGTTCACATTGATAACACAGCTCATACGCAGTCAGAAATGAGGAGTGTGATAGAATTATCGGTACAAATTTCTGGAATAAGACCAATTGACCATTCATCGATAATATCAAAAACAGAAAGTTCCTAAATTCATAATCATAGTTTTTCAATTATTCATTATAAACATTGCAGTGATATCAACCCTCAAAGAAGTTCCGAAGTGAATGATTTCTTCACCAATCAGAAATATCCAATATTTACCACATTAATGGAATTCAAACTCCCGGAATATCATATGGAACCAGGAATCAGATATTATAATAGAAAAATGAATTTTGCTCATGTGAAAAGTAAACATACATTTGCAGCTCCGGCCTGGAATATTGAATACCACAGAAATGATTAGCTCACAATCATCAGCTGTACGTAAAAGACCCACGGCCACTGTGCCTATGGCGTAGCGCGAGCAACTATGTGGAGAATCCTACTTGTACAATATGTATTACACGGGTATCAAGTGAACTCTTTGCGTAATTTAATTCTCTGACAAACCGCATATGCGGTTTTAGGATTAATATTATTTTTTTTTCAACGCGGAATATAAACGGAGAAAATTTTGCATGTCACTTTCTCATAACGAGATGAATACGTTCAATGATGAGTATTATTCAGTGAGAATTTCTAATTTCCATATTGGAGAAAAAAAAAAAAAAATGAATAAACACGTCGAATTGTCGCAAAACTGTGCAAGGGATTCAGCGAATGGAAGTCCTCGTGAAAACTTCCCACTGAAATTACTGAAAATAATAGTCCAATAATGAAGAATGACTTTCAAAAGTTTTTATTTTTTTTTTCAGAACTCAGAATTCGTATTTGCAATATTAGTGTAGTGAACTCTATAAGAGTCATGATATCTAGATATTCTACAGTGTATACTATATGTAGGACTAAATATATAAGACATAACGTATGACATAAGATGTCAAACGATCATAGAAAATGCAAACTCTCCTGAAAAGTTATTGAAAGTTTCAGGAAAATTGATTGGACGATCAATCACTACGAAACGAGGCAAAAATACCTTTTTCATGGACAAATACATGCGCAATTTAACATTGATGCCAGCAGAAAATTCGGTGTCTACTTCTTTTTGTAGATAAATAAACGAACTACAAAAAAATTTGAACCCAAAATTTCCTCATTTACAATGGTTCCAGAGTTATATGTAATGCACTTTGAAACAACATCAAGGACGAAAACATGTTTTTGTAGCTCTCAACATAGGTACCCCTGATTTTTCACTTTTATGCAGAATTCATAAAAAATTTAATTTTTCCATATTGATTATTTATGACACATCATTTGTTGAATAAAGAATGAAAATGAGCTGAGAGAATTTCATTTTTTCTGTTATGCAAGATCAAGGAAATTATGCTTTTTTAAGGTAATATAATTCCTTAATGTTATGTTCAAATAATTAAAAAATGACAATTTTGATGATTAACACGGAAAAAAATTTTGTCTATAAAAATTGTTTCAATGAATGACTCCTGCGAACATCAGTGCATCTTTTCTATATCAGTTTCTTATGATAAAATCACCTTTTTCCATCGAACTAGAAGCAAAAACCAATCTTCACAGTATTTTCCTTTCGTTTATTGATCATCATTTACTCATATTATTCATAACTTATATATCATAATCATGTCCAAGAATCGGTTAGTCATCACCTAATTTTTCATACAATTAAGAAGGCCCCCTCACGGAGCACCAAAATTTTAGTGGGAATGATGGGAAAATCGATGAAAAAATCTTTTCCCACCGGAATTATATAACTTGGAATGTTCCACCCGATACTATAATTTTTCGGAATTTAAATATCTGCATATAGTATCATAAACAAAAATGTTTATGATCTGATGCCGAAATTGCAATACTACAACATTGCAGTGCACCCAGCATGGATTCCTATTTTCAACAACAAATCACCCCTGTAAATAAATGAATTAGATTCCCGTGAGTTGGGATCTTACTATCGAAAATTTCTTCCACTGTAAGAATCTTCTTCTAAATCTATGTTATTCATCTCAATTTTCGGGATATGCCCAAGAACTGCAGAACCCGTCTTTTTTTGTTTTTGACTCTTTATCCGTTTATAACTTTTAGAATTATTAATAAGCAAGCCCTCTTCCATATTTTCTCACATAATATCACTCTTTCTCACCTTTTTCAGGATGTTGATTATAGACTATATATTATATGAAGAATCAATTCATGATGAAAATGATATCATTTTGAAGCCACGTGGCATTTCAATTGCATGAGAAAACCTCCGAACATGTTATTAAGGGGACCCGGTGGTTTAGCGCCCGTAAATTTGCCGATTCTTTAGGATTTTTTTTTTTTTCAATGAAAGCAATGAACAATGTTATAAAAATTTTGTAAATATATAAAAAGACTTTAATAGTATACGAAAAAATCATAATTGAGAAAAAAAAAAACACAAATTTTAAGTAGATAAGAAATGGCGCTTAAAGGGTCTAGCGGTAGTCTAGGGGCCGAAAATTTGAGCTAGTTCAAAAAATTTTGTTTACTATGAAAGAAATTAACAAATGCTTTTAAACTTGTTCACACTTATTTTATTACTTTCAAATACAATAAAATGAAAATTAAAGCAAAGAAGAATTTTTTTTTAATGTTGGAAAAATGGCGCTGAAGTTCCCCTCTCCAAAAAAATGGACCTGACCGGTGGGTGATGGTTTATCTCTCCCTCTTATCTCAAATAAAAAAAAATGACGGATTCTTAATTATTATAAGTATAGTTGTCAGTGGAACTAGAATGAAATTTCAGACAAATAGGTCGAGTAGTTTTTTTTTTTTTGGCACCCACCGTGCAGAAAAAAGTATAGTTTCGAGATAAATGAGTTTGAAGTTTAAGGTAATCATATAAGGTAAGGCGCCGAGCCCTGTTATCTGCCTCAGCAGTGACCTGCTGAATTGGCTGTAGACCTTGGAATATCGGCAATATCATTACAAAAATTTAACAGTCTATTCTTAAAGGACTATAGTTTCGGAGTATCGAAAAAAAAGTCTGTTTGGAAAATTCTAGACCACCGGGTCCCCTTAATTCATCTGATATTCAAAGTGTCATGTAAAACATTAAATTCGCTTGGATAGTATTCAGAGTATGGATGTGAATTGTTACGTGATTCAGAGGATCTACAAAATAATGAACTGTTTCAAGTTGGATGAATAACGATATGAGCGAACGCATGCTGTCAACATTTGGATGTACGTTTATCCAATTCAATGTATCAAAAGTATGATTATGAAAATATCCAAAGACAATAATTGAAAAACCCTGATCATTGAAAAAAAAGACGTCGTTTTTTATTGCGATTACAGCATACAGTCATATGGGAAATTTTCAAAGAGTTTAAATGACTATGTATTTGTTGTTATTAGCATGTTCAACAAATTCTTCTTCATTGAATTTTTACTTTATTGCGACTAGATGCCTCCTTATATAAGTTAATTGCGCTTGAGATTCGAGACCAGCTAAAGTTGCCACAACTGGAGCCATTTGCTGAACATGGTTTTGATACTCAGAACCTGTATCACATGAAGGAACAAACCAATTATCAGTAAATAATATGATGAATCATGCATAAAATGGAAGGGATCGTTCGTGATGAATAAGGGTTCGCGTTTACTCACCATTATTCACTCGTTTCTGACCATACACGACCTTCCCATCGAATTCATCGGTCGGTACTTTGATATCAGGACCGACCTGTTGAATTGTGACATTCAAATGTTCCTCGATGTCAGCGAGACACTACAAATAATTAACCCACTCCATTAATGAATGCCATAAATGCCAATAGTAATACATCGACGGATTCATGAACGAGTCAAATTTGATTGTGAAATGTACCTGCATCTCATTGTACCATATGCAACAACCGCCTTGGTTGGTCAAATTTGTATTGTTACAATTGCGTCCTCGTGAAGAACACCATTCACCGTGATACCAAACTTTCTCAGGAACACTACTAACCAAAGAAACTGCCAATCCCATCCGTTCTGCACGACCAACTCGACCAATCCGATGCACATAATTGGACTTATCATCGGGCAATGTTACATTGATCACTGTAAAATAGTTGTCGAAATTTATAATCGATTCAAATATTTCTGAATAGGATCATTGTATGCATCAATCAATATTTAATCTATGTAGCTTTATCAGATAAGTAATATTCACTGAAAGGTAATCCGGTTATATCCAATCCTCGCGCTGCAACGTCGGTACAAATTAAGAATTTCACATCTTGCCGTTTGAATTTCTCCAAATTTGCCTTCCGCTCTTGTGGCTTTCTATCGCCATGGAGACAAACGCATGAAAATTGTGATGGATTGTTACCGCCTAATTGCTTGAAATATTTTTCAAGGTTGTCGCAATCAATCTTAGTGCGGCAAAAAATTATGGCCCTGTCCATCTTATGTTCTCGAATTGCATGGATGCAATATTCGCCCTTGAGTATTTTTACCGCCTCAGACCAAGTTTCAGCTGTCTCATAACCAGGCTTGCTGCCGTCATAATGATGTACACCGTCTGTTTCAATATGGTACTTCAAGCTATACCAAGATTTATCAACTTGAGGATCGACCATTACCACTACATGATGAACGGTTTCAGGCACCACATCTTCGCCCTTCAAATCCACCCACGTTGGGAAATGCATCAAGCGATCCTAATACATATTCAATTCGATGATGAATAGAATCAATTGTTATCAACCTAACACGATTAATAATTTAGAAAATTATATCCCTACCGCGAGTTTTTTCACTTCAAATGCGTGACACGTCGCAGAACAAACAACCATTTGCAATCGCCTTCCATCTGACGTCATTTTGGGCATCTGTCGATGCAATCGATCAATGAAATCTGTATACCCTTGTTTCAACAGTCCATCAGCTTCGTCGAGTACGAAAAATCGACAGTGTGTGAGAGATAAATAGCCACCCTGGATGAGATCTTCTAATCGACCAGGTGTACCAACAACAATATCTACTCCAGAATGTAACGCAGCTATTTGCTCTTTGGCCGCTACGCCACCGACCACTAGTAATAGATTAATTATTGGGTTGGTTATATGCTTTTTGAACTTGACCAACTGGTTGTAAGTCTGTTCGGCCAGCTCACGTGATGGTTCAATTATTATTGCTTGAGGCGCGTTCGGAAGTGGTTTGTTATTACTTTCCACACCACGAGAATGACTACCATTCACGAGGTTTTCTTCCACAGACTCTCGAGCAGCTGCTGATATAGCCACATAATCACTTGGAGGGCTATGTTTGAATGGCTGCTCACCAAAATTGAACGACATTTCCGCATTTTTTAGCACGACAGCCGGAAAATATGTTTGTGCTTTTTGAATGTTATTCAAAATGAAAGCAGGTCCCAAATGTACACCATTCTTCGTGAAACTTATTTCTCCTCGAATTAAATCGAGGAAACAGCCGATGACATCACTCATGCCAAATGGCTCACCATAATCATCAAATTGTTTAGCATTTGATTTTTTTCCCGTACCGCCAAACCCATATCCAAATTTGTCCGTTCCTAAATCCAAAGAAGCTTGCTTGGTTGACCAACCAACTCGACATAAACCTTCATCAGTTACAGTTGCTTCGTAGTAATATTTTCCAGTTCCATGCACACCCTTGTTCGCTCTGCATCCATGCCATTCACGTTGTTCACGGCTTTGACATCGAAGACCGTCAGAAGTCACGGCCATCGCATGACCACGATCAAACAGACTAAGAGCCCACTTGGACGCTATAAAATGATAGATCGTTGCAAATAGAAATAATATTCATCAATCAAAAACAGTCATAACACTTGACAATTGGTTACATGAACTTTGTAGACCAGATACTCCGCCTAACGGGCTTTTTCCAGAACCGACATTTTTCAATGTTTCCCATGCTATTTGAAGAATTGGCAAACAAAATGCACCGGTTTTTCCACTCCCCGTTTCAGCAGCCATCAAAACATCACCCCCACCGAGGATCAATGGGATTGCTTCAGCTTGAACGTCAGTTGGTAACCTATAAAAATACAATAAATTGTTGTTACATGAGAATTGAATAGTAAACATGACACTGAACGATGTAACATACATCCACTCCTCATCCTCAATAGCTCGGGCAATCTCGGGCAATACACCCATCTCTGGAATACAGGAATAGATAAATGAAGTGCATTGATCAGATTTAATAATCGGTCTATGTAATGTGGCATCGAACCTTCGAAAGCCGTCATATTCAAAGCTCTACAAAACAGCAAGCGTCACGTTGATCTTCAACCCAACTGTATAAAAAATATCCAACTGATTTGACTCACAAACCACTTGGTAATCAGTTGCTGCAGATTCGAATGTTCGAATTGGAGTAGTCATTAGTCAACGTAAAATCGATGTCATCTGTTCTATACCATTAATATTCTATGATTGAGGCTCATTGAATGTGTACAATGTGCAATTCCGAATATATATATAAGTATATCTTGTCAGTTGTGTGCGTCGTCCCACCAATCCCACCAATCCCAGCATGTTGCTTGCTGTTCAGGATCCCCTTCCTGACATTGTAATCTTAAAACTGGAGCAATTGCATATTCTGAGGGAGCTAATTGGGAGCAATTTTTTGATATATATTATGTTGAAAAATATTAATTGTTGGCGCTAACTTGTTTACGGTTCCCTGACATCACTACGATTTGCATTGCATTACAATCATGACTGTGTTATAGTATCGACTGTCGGTCAACTCCATTTGCTTCGGCCCATACTTATCTTTCGGATGCATAATATAATTAAGATATGACGCACAATGCAAAAGTTTTGGTTTTATAATTTGTGATTAGAGGCTTATTCAGGGCAATTGCAGGCTTTTTTGACTCAAATCATTTAATAACGCGAAAGCGCAGACTTTTACAATGTCAGTTAGGCTACCGGTGGCTTTGAATCATCATAAAGTAACCTGAGTTTCGAGAGAAAAAATAGCAGAAGGTAATGAGTGCACAATTACTGGGGATTTGTGTTTGTGAGAATAATGGAGTGTGAAGTTTTGTATATAGTTCAGCACCAGCACACCCCAGGTCAGTAGTAGCCCATGTTGATGCATACAGATGAACTTCGTGAATAGAAGCATTGAAGAGGAAGTCTGTTCAAGGAAGCATATCTCAACCTTGCGACTCAATTCAACGGCGCAATTCCTATAAAATCATCGTAGTATATACATAATGGATGTTGAAAGATTGGCAGTTTTTGCCGGTGTTAGTTTCGCTATAGGAGTTGGAGCTTTTGTGTTATGGGGACCTGCGCCGAGACCAAGAAAACGGGGTATCTCAACACTTAAACTATCATGAATATCAGTGATAGGCTGGTTCATAACTCAGAACGGATAATTTTTTCATAGGTCGAGTCTGTGGAATCGTGAATCTAGGTTACACATGCTTCCTCAACTCTTTACTGCAAGCTCTGGCAGCTTGTCCAACTTTCACAAGCTGGCTCAAGGCACAGGAAAAGAAGAGAATACCGAGTAGTTTTACTGATAAGCTGATTGCAGTCATTGATAGTAAAACGATCATATTTCACATTCACACATTGAACATTAATGATGACGATTCATGTTACTTTGAACTTTCCATAATATTATGTTTTCAGGGATAAATGGATATTCGAAAGATTTGGATGAAGATGTGATACCAATCGATGTAATCACCACTTTGGGATCCCTCTGGAAGTTCGATCCTGGCCATCAAGATGCTCACGAATTACTTCATATAATTCTTAATGCGTTACAGAGTGATATCCAGTTTACAAATAGGATCGGGTGTCTTTCTGACGCACTCCCTTCCAATCCAGATATCATTAATGAAATAAAGGAACCTCAAGGACATTCAGCCGACGAGTGTTGTACAATTGACGATTCAATGCCCATCACAAATTTTGACGGATTTCCCTATTCAAAGCAAAATGCTACATCGGAATCACCCCTGCCATCGACCAATAGATTTCTTCGATATAATAAACCGGGTGTCATATTTTCTCGACCATCAAACGTGCTCTTTCGACTATCAACAGATGATTCAGTTCATGGAAATACTAAACAAAAGACATTACGGTCCATTATGACACTCTGCCCGCAGAGTAATATCATTTGGATACATGAAATGCCACCATTTTCTGGACTACTTACAAGCCAATTGAAGTGCATGAATTGTAATTTGAAATCATCCGTCCGCTATGATACACTGACGACGGTGTCTTTACCGTTACCACCCGCAGGTGATGTATTGAAGTGGCGTCGACATACATTATCTGAACTTTTTGGACGTTTAGTCACGAGTGAAGTAATCCATAATGTCGAATGTGACGGTTGTGCATCACGTTGTCTAGCAATCAGAACTCTTACTCTGGGCAAACTACCAAAGTGTTTATGTTTACACATTCCCAGGACAATTTGGGGCGATTCTGGTGTGCCTTTCAAACGAGACGACCCTGTTATTTTTCCCGAAATTCTCATACTAGATCCATTCACTTTTGCTGCATCGATTAGGCGGGATATGCAAGTGAGTACACGAAAAAATTCTGAAATATTGATATATGCCAATTTGATTATTATAACGCTCCCGATTATTGTATGAATTCAGGTTGTTCTGCCCATGATGTTAAACAATAATCATGTTGTCACACGCGCAAAACATAAATACAAACTCCAAGCTGTGGTGGAACATCGAGGACCCGTTGATGCCGGGCATTTCGTCTGTTACAGAAGAGGACATCATTCTGGTCAATGGTTATATACGTCAGATTCGGTCGTTGAAAATACAGCTCTCACAAATGTTCTCTGTGCCAATCCATATCTGCTATTTTATGAACGCATGACTGATATAATATAGATATCCTCTCACTGAAAACATGCGATATTTATATTGGTCTAATTGAATATGACTGAGGACTGATAATTGACAATGACTTCAGTGAAAAAATGATGCGACTAAGTTCAATGCGGCCCCCGGAGTTTTGAGTTTCTGATTGAATGTTTTGATATTCACGTTCATAGTTGGTATCGCAAGACGTTTGGACTCATCTTTGGAATAAATCAATTAAAGGAATTCGTTTGAAGACAAGAAACGTAAAAGATGATGGCTAATTAAGCGAAGAAACTTTTTATCATGATTGCCAATGTACTGATTGATGATAACGCTATTCCACCGTAGATACATCATTATCACCGTTCTATACATCAGTTCGAAGCATCTGCATCATGTATGAATGTTATTATCATATAAGCTTAATTTCTCGATGAGGAAAGTTATTGAAATGACCCCGGAAATTGAAAATCAGTTTTTTAATAGATCTTGACATTTCAAGGTCATCCCAACAGTTTCCGAGTATTTTTGGCTTAAAATCAGTATATGTGTAAGCCACATCTTTCATCGTACGATTACGTACAAACTAATGACATGATTTCGATGATCGATGACATCATTGATGAGACTTAAGGTAACTCAACCAATTGGTTAAGTGGTTGTATATTGAGTTAAAAAAAAACACAGGGTAGAAGTACCGTTTGTGGCCACTGTGCCTTTTTTTGGGCACTTTATTTTCGAATCATTGTTCAATGTTCAAATCATTCTATGAATATATTAAAATTATGAATGAAATTTATATAAGTGTAGAGATTCCAAATTTCTATGAAAATATTATTTAATTATTAAGACTTTCGATTTATTGACTTAAATTCACAGTGGCCAAAAAGGGTACAGAGTTTGTCAAAACCGGGACTTCTAGCCTATTTGATTATGTACTTCACAGAATAGAAATTTTTGAGCCATTCGGTATGCAATAATAATAATATATATATATATACATGATATGTGACACTTTGGTTAAATGTGATACTGATCGGTTTCATGTGAAACAGTGAGTAAGGCACAACGCAATCTTCACGGGAAGATGGGAATTTTCGTGGAAGCGATGCGAATGATCGAAATGAACACAAACGGACATCCCACCCTGACCCAAAAGCGAGCAAGGAAAACCTACTTGTTTATTGTTGTCATTGTGTATGGATGGATTCTGTTTATCGAATCCAGCGATCAGCAAATTAAATCGAATTACATTGATAACAATGGATATAATGAATAAAACGAAAAATTACTCGAGATTTTGCTGCGTGCTGGGATGCAAGACGGATAATAAAAGAGAATTATTATTCCATAAGTTCGCTGAGGATCAAATGTTTCTCGATAAGTGGTTTTCGGCTCTGAAAATGATTCATTTTAGGGTATCGATGCGAGTGTAAAGTCAGCACTTGACACTACAATATTTGATTTCATTTCAAATTTACATTCATTAAACATTATTCTCGGTGACAAAAAAATAAACAACGTACACACTAACCGTTGCAAAAAGCAGAGCTGGGATTGCGCGCTTGCACTTGGCTTCGTTGCCAGCTCGACAATTGCAATGCCGCTAAATTTGCGTTTATTCTTAAGGTACGGCCTCATGCAGTCGATAGTCGGGTTGCTATTAGACTCCCCACATTTCAAAATGTCACTATGACGAAGATACAAACTTCGATGTGTAACTCGTCGGATTTGTTAAAATTAATTGTGG
>JAPYZF010000911.1:0-11565 GCA_030523045.1 Meteorus cinctellus
CCCCCCCCCCCCCCCCCCCCCCACCACCACCACCACCACCACCACCACCACCACCACCACCACCAACCAGCATTTTTTCCTCCTTTCCCACTTCCAAATATTCGCATTTGAAACAAAAAATGTTTCCTCACATTTTTTGAGACCCCCCCTCCTGAACATAAAAAGAAATGGCATGTTCTAAAAAATGCAAGGTCCGATGTAACATTTCAATCGACTATTAGCGTCGACAAGAGTAAACTGTAAGAGAAAGAGAGAGAGGTCAATATAGTACTAATAGATGTCTCACTCACTCTCATGTGCGTTGATAATGCCCTCGCGCTTCTATCCACAGAGGCATTAAAATTGGGTTTAGGGGATGATTGGCTTCTTGGATTGGTCTGGCTTTTTGGAAAACATTTCAAAATAGTTGTCTGGTGAACATATATGGAAATGGAGCTTAAGAATATACGTGAAGTTGATTAATTATTTTGAAAGCTTTGAAGCGTCTGTTAAGCAATACTTTCGACGGAAAGTGTCAGGGAGTATTGATGACTGATTTTTACAATATAATGTAACATAAATGAAAATCAGCTGGGAGAATTTACGTGAGGTGAGTAATGTTTTTACGTTCCTTGATACCTGATAGGCATGTGATCATAGTACATACTAACACTACTCAATCGTACATATTTCGTTCGTCACAAAATCAGAGACGTCTGGTGACCCTGGGATCTTGGGCTAATAACTTTGTCAAAAATCAGGCTATTGGGACGTTTTATTCTTCAAAATTTTTGTTTAATATACTCTTCAGGATAGATTTTGGAAAACTTTTCGGAAGTTAAATTATACGAAATTTCTTAGTTTTTTGGAAAAAATTACATTTCTTCCAAAGTCCGACGTTCTTAATTTTTTCTTTCTCAAAAAAAAACTGATTCATCCCGAAAATGATCCCACTAATCCTAGAAACAGCCGGCTTCTTTTCTATTTTTGTTTTTTTTTTGATTGTAACTAGAATTTTGTTAGTTATTTCTTAATTTTGTACTTTTTTTACGGTATAAACTTTTTTCCCGTAACAAAATAATTCCATCTAAATATTTTCTGAACTGGTATTTTGTACTGAATTCATAGTTCTTATGAGGATTCTTCGATTAAAGCAATAATTATTCAATTTTAATTCTATACTCATTCCAAAAGTAATTTTTTTCATATTCTTTGTCGATCAAATAATGCTGTTAATTATGACAATAGTTTACACAGTAAAACTATTCTCTGACGTAATTTTTGTGTTTTTAATGCAGTATAAAAGGCCCTAGGGATATAAGAATAGTGAATTTGCCCTTGAAAGATATGGGCACGATACTGAGCGGATTTTTAGGTACTAATCAGATAATAAGATCTTGAAAGTTTCAGATCTCTAACCCAATTGGTTTTTGAGCAAAAGCAAAACATATGCATATAAGAAAAAATGAATATTCTTACGAACGCGTGATCCGATTGCTTTGAATTTTGGATATGTTTTAGGGGCTGATGACAGCTTCTAGGAAAAAAAAATATAAAATATATCGCTTGATAAGAACCTCAAAAAAAATGGCATTTTTGTTTTAATTTTGATTTTTCACTATGATGCAATTCTGGCACAATCATGAAACCATTTTTTTCGAATTCCTCATTCATTTTTCTATGGATTTACGAACTTTTCAGATTTTAAAAAAAGGTACGCCATATTACGAAAAAATAAAAACCATTTTTTATGCAAATATTTACTTTATTCATGTATTTTAAGCTTGAATCTTTATTTTCCTCGCTAACATATGTTTTTTTTATTTATTTGAAATAGTGATTTCTAGATCAAAAGATAAATCGTTGAATATGAATGAAAATCAACTAAAATATCATAAACATTTTACACTTATAACATAAGAAACAGATTTTAGTTGGTATATTGTAAATAAATAACAACAAATGTTTGAAAGGTATATTAAAAAAAAAAAATTCATATCTCCTTTCATCAATCTTCATCACTATCATCTCCAATCACAGTACAGGTGAAACATTGTCTGTATCAAATAATTTGCTTATAGTACAGTCAACAGAGGATTTAACATCGCACTAAAAGCCAAGAGTTTTTTTTTTGTTTAGATAGGTTCAATATGGTGTATTGAGTGCAAATGCACAAAATCCTTACAAATTTGGCGAACGGAAGTGCCTCAAATTTGCGAAAAACCGTTTTGGCCTATATCTTCGAACAAACGAATAAGAAAACGGGAAATTTATTTAAGAAGATATGGAAAATTTATTGTAATGACATCTCATTATGCGAGATTCCAATGGGATCTCATTGTACGGCCACATTATGGATGACTCCGTTTTGAGGCTCAAACTAGCGTCAACGCCCAGGCACACAATTTTTACACATAATTTATTTTTCAACAGTGAAACATTGAAAAAGTCCATTCATATGAACCATCCTTTTATAGAGGAAGACAAAGTGATTGAAACCAGACGACACTCAGATCAAATCAACACTGGTAGTATGTTATTCATGAAAAAAGTATTATACGATACGGCTTTCGATACTGAAAAACCTAGTAAATTCATCAGTACCATGACGAGGTCCATTTGGACTTATGACGAATTATGTCAAAGATCGTCAAGACTAACAAAACGAAGAAATTCGTCAGTATTTTGGCCAAATATGAAATCAATTAGCTTTGTTGACATAGTAGGCAATGGAAAATCAGAAAATACTCTGATTCAGTTTTTGTTCCGATGTTATCTACACCTTTTTAATGGGAATTCTACCGTGGTAGAGAGAATAATGAAAATTGACCACATTGTTGGTATGTTACTGAGTGATTCAACTGTAGAACAAACAAATGCGGTAGTAGATGGATTCAGAGGTGGGATTGAGAAAGCTTCAAAAAATATGTCGCGGTAAAATTTATGATGAACCTTGATGAAGAAGTTTATTATTAACCTTAAGGACGGAAATAGGGTTGGACGGTTCGAGATATCGATTTTTTGTTCTCATAAGTTGTTAGTTAAACTATTGAAAAATATATTCTCAAAATTCCAAATGGAAATTCTGGCTCGTTCTATTGTTATAAGCCATTAAAGTGAGTACTCCTGAGACCAAAAATGCTCGAAAAGCCCGAAAAGACGAGCTACGAACTCAAAATGAGAATTTTCAAGATAAGAAGAAGGCTTCCTCTATGGTGCTGGAATAGCAGATTAACCTGTAAGTACGCTCTAGCTTGAAAAGTTTGCAACCAATCGTTTCGGAAAGTGGCAGGTGCTCTCTTGATAGTATTGCGCTTCATATGAATCTAAACTCGGAATATTATCATCAATCCGAATATTTTTTTTTGCAAAAAACCTTGTAAAAAAATGACAAAAAATCCTGCTTTTTTGTTTCGACCTCTGTAAACAATTTAATTTTCAATTTCTTTGGTAGCATTTAGATTCATATAGAAGAGAGACATGTAATAGAAGTAAATTCCAACCCCGTTTGATTCCAGATGAAAACTGCGGCCTCCAGGATGTATGCAAATTGCTGAGTCTGATGGTGAGCTGCAACATGGGGCAGCTGATATCTTCGGTGTTCTTACACAAAATACTTTGAAAATTTCATATTATATACTCAAATATATGTATAAGATATTCTCAAAGTTTCAATGAATTATTTTGATTTTTTGTATTATAAAATAATTCTTAAAAATCAATGAAAAAACGCTGTCCGAACCCTATTTCCTCCCTCAAACCGAAAAGTTTATAACAAAACTTACGCAATAATCATTCCAAACATGTGATACTCATGTAATGCGCTCGAGTTATTTAAGAAAACGAATAAGCGTTACGATGAGCGAAAGTTCACAATGAAGACTGGTTAATCATATAAGATGAATTTTATTGAATATTCTTCGTTCCTATAATAATATTTAATATGTATACGTGATTTGGAAAAATCGAATATAATTTCATATATTTCAACAGAATATGTGACATATCGTGATATGGTTGTATATTTTGAGAAATAATGCCATTGTTATATTGAATTGAAATAAAAAAAAAATTCCGATTGAATCTCATGATTGCACAAAATATCGAAAGCCATCTAATATTCTGACATATCACGAAAGAAATTGAAAAACATCGTGCAGGATCTGCCTGGAAAATTTTATGGCAATTCCTAATATAATATATCAAACAATGCGCAAATCCAGTCAGAATTGGACCGATTCGTGTATATTTACACATTTCTTACATAATTTGCCATATATTCGATAACTTGTCACATCTTTTCGTATTTTCTCAGATTGCACCATGATCTGTAAATTCCCCTGTAATAGTGTGAAAACTGGGGTAGACCAAAAATTGGCGGATGTGTCTACCCAGCCCACCTGCCCACCTCCCATATGGAAATTGTGGCACACAATCGTGTATGTTCCGATGATTCTATCCCCTTTAGAATATGTTGGGCGCCACTCCACCTTTTACTCCTGAATAGATACCATTGAGGGGGAGAAAACAATGATATCATGAGTTCACCAGACTAGCCAGCTACCAGCATGAGACTATGCTCTTTTGTTTAGTCTACATAATGGATTTGAAAATATGCTTTCGGGCAGTATGTAAATAATCATGAAATTCCTACTTAGAATCTATATTCCAAAGTGTTGTAATATATCTTATTCGACCATGAATTCAACTTACTTTTCTAGCTAATTATCCTAAGAAATTGGAATTTGACTACATAACAGAAAACCTCTCTGTGCTCAATGAATCAAATTCTCCATTCTATCGTGAGTGACAACAAATGAACACGTTAAACTGCAAGTCCCCCTTGCCCCCTGAATAACGAATCACTGTGTTCCCAATCCCCTACTCCTAACATTGGTAACATACTCTACCAGTATAATTCCCCAAGTTAGGTATCGCCGGTTACGATGCCTGTAAGATAATCGAGCTATCATAACCAAATGGAATCAAATACCGATTCCTTCTTTGGAAATAATAAGAGGTATTCCAATACCAATAACTGATCTACATAGAGCCTGCAACCTATAGCTGCCCTCCCCTACTATAGCCAATTTATTGTATCTTTCCTGGGCTAGAATAATATTTGATTAGCTTTTTATGTTAAGTCCCTGGGTACACGAAATGAAAAGAAAAATACTAGCAATATTGGATAGAATACATTGGATGGACTCTCAATATGGTAGCACTCTTGATGTACACAGATTTGTGGACTTGTATTTCAAATAATAATAAACTTGAATATTCTTTCATGAAACTGGCGAATTTAACTTGCCCTCCATGAAAGACAATACAATATTGTATATGTTCCCCTCCTCTATGAAAGGAATGATTAGTTGTTCCACAATCTATCATGAGGTAATCCACTAAGTCCCACAAGCGTTGGTATATCTATATGGGGCTCGCACAATTTACTTGCCCACTAAATTCCAAGAACTTGGTGTCGCTAATATAATATGCTCTATTGGCTACAATAGCATTGTATCAAATTATATGCGTAGCGTTTCTCTTATTATCACAGCAGCGTATAAGCAATCATGCTACAGCTATTATGTGGTTCACCCAGTATGGAGAAATTAATTACAAAGATATAAAGAAAGATAGTATAAGCGAAATTATAGTTACGCCACCAGGGTTAATGCGTATCGAATTGGATCTAACCTCTGTATATCTCTGCAACCAGGAAGATGTTCCCAAATGGTCCTTCCCCACAGCTTCTCGGCTTCTAACTGGAGTTGTTTCAGGATCTTTTGGTGGTTATAAATTAATTTCACCAACACACACTGATAATGCTTTGGCAATATAAGAGTTTATTGAAGAGCATTCGACACAGTGTGACTCTAGATTGTTATCATACAATATTATACGAAGAAAAGCAAGATTGAAGGTCGAAAAGTTTTACTACAGAGAAGCGTGCTAAGCATGTGCAGCTCTTTTGTTCTACACTACTAATTGTCTGTTTCGCAAGAAGCGAGATGTTTTGTTCACAGTTGGAATATGAATTTTCGACAATGTTTGTTAAACTTTGTTAAATGAATAACTTGTCAAAATGACCATATATGCCCACTCTCTATCTCACTATTACTATACAAAGATTCACAAAGATTTTATTTTGCAACCGACAAACAATTCTCGATAATCGGATCTGAAAGCGATCTCTATTTCGGTCTTCCAAATGGACTTCACTTGAAAAGTTGTAACGTTTCCTCTTCCCAATGATTGATTGAGAGCGAGTCCCGCTAGTTCGTCCTTTATATCCTTTTCTTTATATTTCCCCACCATATCGTATTAAATATTTTCCTGATTCCCAATTGGTTGCTCTGCAACGTGAAGGACTCGCGGGATTTATACCCGCTTATTAGTCGTTTACGTATTACCAACACTTGAAGCTTTGGCACGCAGAAGGAAAACATCTATCCAATATAGATAATTGGAGCTTTTAACATTTTCCAATAGATGGTGCACCATACTGTCACACCCCATATAATAAACCCAAATATTACATGAATTTGTCAAAAATATTTGACAGAAATTGAGCGAATCCGACAAATCGCGTTATGCTCTGGCTGATTCTCACAATTTTTGTCCACCAGAGTTGTTGCATAACAGTTGAATAAGACGGAAATACATTGAAACATGAATGACAACTCAAAAATTTGGCAAGCATATTTTTGTAAGTGTTTTTAACTGAGACGACTTGCCATTCAGATGAAATGTTGTCTCTGGAAGTAATTGGAAGTAATTGGAGTAGCGAATAGTACTCCCTATAGAATCCCTTCTAAGATTTTCATGAACCCAAAAATTAATGCTATTCATAATTCAATCTTACTTTTGTGCCGACACAATTCTAACTCTAAGTCATTGTGTTCTTATTGCAGTTGAACGACGATGCTGAGAGATTTACAATTCTGATGCAGGAATACGCTACCTAACCTTGCCAATGGTCTTTCAATGTCTGGTTTATGAACGAGCTAGTGAATCTACACCAAGCCATACAAACATCTTTCAGAACTTTGACGGAAGAAACCAGAACAAGCATTAGCAACGATGAAGAGACATTCAGAGCACTTTAGTGATCCATTTAGCCAGTCAGGCTATGTGTAATTTCATGTTCGCGCTATTTTCCGTATCACACCATAAATTATGATGAATACTGAAAGACAATAACAAGGGTACATATAAGAATATGTGCATAATGAAGGAAATTAGGCATGTTGAAGTGGTGGTATTAGAACCACGTCCATATCAATATTTCATTGAAATTATGTTAGTCTGTTAAATTCGAGTGCGAAATATAAGTATAGAATACTTTCGATTTACATTTCCGGGAATGTGAGCTTTGAGAATAAGAATCTGTACATGAATGCAGAGCGATTCATATAAGTAAGTCAGATTAATCGATAACTCCAATTTCCGATACCATATGCTGCATAACACATGAGTGTTTAGAATTTTTAATAAATCATGGAATTAGCATCATCAAACTTGTAAAAAAAGCATGAATTAGTTTCCACGTGTATTGTGGATACCAATCAACACATATCTCAGATTTATGAAAGTTTATTTATCACATGTTTCTACTCGTTCGTATCTTCGGATATAAATTTTTTATCTTTTGATATTTCAAATGTTTTGTTTTATATGACTTACAACTATTGGCTCCCAGGTGATTCCTGGTAATACATGTATCATTCAGACTAATGATGCTACGATTGTTATCAGTAGAATATAACAGCGAAAAAACAATATGTTTCCGATATAAATTTATTCAACAAAATCTTCTGTCACTTTTTTTGTGTGCATGTGCGCTCCGATACATAAATAATCGATGGATACATCCATCGTGAATGATCTATTGTATTATCAATGCAAAACAGTACGATATCGATGAGTGCTGACGCACTCGAACATGAGATGAAGACTAATGATGATCATCCAGTTCGATGTCCGCCATCTTTCTATCAGCGAAATGTAATTGGGTATCTTCGACAATTATCATTCTCTAATTATCACCCGTTTGTCGGGATTCAAAGCAATACAACAAATATGGAACCTCCCAATAAATTTATATATGGCCCGATAAACAAGTTGATCATCCAAAATATATTAATAAACCATTACCATATCGTCGTTGATATCGTAATACCGCCGAACGTCACTTGGCAATACCGCGTAACTGACGAAAATACAAAATACAGGAATGAAGAAAAAACAACGAAGTATTGAAAAAAACTATTCACAAAGATAGTTATAATTCTACAGATTAACCCTTGTCAGTCACGCCACCAGATTGTGACGTAATAGTCGTCTGGGATGGAATCAACCCCATTCACTTTGGATAGCAATAAACGATTATTCCAAAAAGTATATTTATTTGAACATCTGAAGTGCGGACTTCATCAGAAAAAATTAAACGCAAATTTCGCTGGAGCCACTGATATTTCATCGCGAAAAATGTTTACAAAAATGATGAGAATATGGGTGCGCTCTAAAACATCCATTCACACAGAAATTCCACTCACACACTCAGCACTCATACACATTTTTATTCAACGCCGAAACTGCCCTTGATGAGCGGATTCCAAAATTCATCAAAGGTTGTGGCCACACAATTTCTTGATCCGGGAATAACAACTTCCGCACGACTTCTTCCCCGACCCACATAAAATTGCGAAAACATTCTTCATCAATTTTAATCAATAGATATGACGGAAATAATTGTACTGTATTTATTGTGACGAATATTTGGGAATGAAAATCCCAACTTCGCAATTATTTTTTTTTATTACTTACCGTTGAAAGTTATCACAAAAAAAAAATAATAAAACCAGCGAGTCTACCCACTCAAACGTTCAAACTATCTGCAGATGGCAGAACCGGACCCATTTTTTCGAAATTTCTGGGAGGTATCGCAAGTCATGAATGGCGGGGTTTAATTTAACACTAGATGACTATTAAGGGTTAATAGAGAATATGGCTAAGTATGATATAGAATAGCCGAATGATTGATGATCTGGAAATTATGAGCATTCATATATTATTAACTTCCCGTATCGTACGATTACGTTCGAACTAACATGGCGATTTGAATAGTCCATGACGTAATTGATAGGATTGAGATAACTTGGTGCTCATTACATTTTGATTAAATTCGGTTGAGTAGTTTTGTTTTTTTTTTCATCAAACATATCTGAAAATTGAATTTAAACGCGAAAATTGGAAGTTCTACGGGACTCGACGACCGGAAATAAAAAGTAGCATCGGGAAGTTATTAATGTGATACTTATTGGTATCAAATGTGAAAAAGCGATTCTCCAATCAAGCACCACTAAAAATATCTACTACTTGATGTGAGCAACTCCACACGCGAGTGGGCACAGCGAGCCAGCAAATACAACCCTACTTGTTTTTCATTCAAATAACAGAGGGGATTATATCAGGACAGTTTTATGATTTCCCAAAGGTTATCGATTTTGTTGATAAAGTAAGCACTCTTGCTACATTCAAAGTGTTGGAATATTCAATCAATAATACAATAAAACGTTACGTACATAAATGCTACTAATTGAATGTATGATACTGAAAGAGAAAGAAGATCTCAACTCATAGATAATACTGATGAAATATTGAAGATAAATTTCTCTGATTATTAACAAGAATTTCGATTTTTTTTGAGAATCCAATCATGAGCAAGCTGATCATGATAATAATGATGATCAGCAGGTATTACTTCTCTGAGTGCTTGCACGTGATCGAATTCATTCTTTGTGATTGATACAGATGAGTGTTACAGTTGCTATAGTTTATCATTTAGTGGGCCGTTTTTATTAATATCGTTTCTAAATACTTGCTACACTTCCTTAGTATATGTGAGCTTCTTCGCAATTCCTGAGTGTGTTGAGTTGACTTCTATTTATTTCTCCTCTTTTAAAAAGTTTTTGAGTGATTGTAGTTATTTTTTCCCAAGGCAAGATGTAGAAGTAGAATTTAGGAGAAAATCATCCCGGCTCTGAGATGTTCGTCCATCAGTAAATAGAATAATCGGCGTTTTGATTCCCAGACAAAATACCCCCGCGACCAAATATTCCCAGACCAAAAATTCTCGGTCAAAATATCCCCGACAAAAAGTTCCAAATTGGGGATGAAAATAATCATTATCTTCTTGAACAGAGTGAAAAAAGAAAGAAAAATGATGACCTCATTGTTTCTCAAAATTTAAACATGAATTAATAAATAAATAGAAACAGTTCCTAATTCACAACATTGAAACAGTGATTTATTTTAATCAATCATAAACAAAAAAAAAATACTCAATAGTCAAACAATAAATTATGTAAATGTTGTCGACGTTTTGATGAATTGACTTGAAGTCTAACAATAACAAAGTTAAACTTTATGATTATAACTAATGTTAATTCTTGCGTATTCATAAAATCAGTAAATTAAACATTCCAGTCTTTTGCATCAAATGAAAAACATAATGTTTATAAAAGAATTGCAATTTAATAAATGGCCAAATGTGGCGCAACTGGGATATCTTTTTATAGGCGCCTGAAAATTTGAGTTTAGATAGAATTTAATTTTATTGTGGCACAATATTCACTTTAAATATGTGATAGAATATTTCAATATAGTTTTCAACTTCATCAAGTATTTGGGTGCATTTTTTTTTTTTCAGAAAAGAACATGAGTACAGAAAAATTGTAATTAATAATAAGTGAATCAAGTGTCGAGGATATTTTGTCAAGAGTATATTTTGACAGGAGACTATTTGTCTGGGGATATTTCGTCGCAGAATTTTTGTCGGGGATATTTTGTCCGGGGACAAAAACGCGTGGCATTCGTTAGCAGTCGATGAGCAAATCTCAGTCAGGATATCTTCGGAAGTTTTCTTACACACAACATCATTGTTTTTTCTTTCATGCAACTCTCATAAATTCTGTATAGTTGCATTTTTGATTGAATCACAGCCCTGAAGAGTAATTTGTCGGAAGACGATCTGCAGTAGTTCTAAATCTCTAGAAAAGATGTGATGTTTTGCTTCGTCTTTCTGTTACAGGCTTCGCGATTAACACCTGTTCATAAATTGATATTGAATAGCTAAATTACCATAATCAAACTTTTTCACGAATGCCCAACAGTCGATTCTTATATACCAAACGTATTTAAGGAAGTTTGCTGACAAATTCCTCTACGAAAATTTTCGGTTTAGAGAAAAATGTTGTTTGCTCTAAAACCCCTTCTTATCCCCTTTTTGTACTTTTTCACTTCCAATTTGTCACCTCACATAGATGGATAAAAAAGTTTGGTATCTTTCCACATCTTTGTCCAATGTATCTCAAATTTATTTTGTCGAACTCACTGATGAATTTTATGCAGTTCAACGTTTGTAACGCTGGGTTTTCTATGCCCAGGTTAATTGTGGGAAATGATAATATTACTAATAATGAAATAAATAGCGAATGATGTACAAGGGATGCCACCCAGACGGGAAAGGTATATTTGAACGAGAGTCTGGGTTCTCGAACAATTACTACAACAATAACAAAA
>JAPYZF010000912.1:0-15247 GCA_030523045.1 Meteorus cinctellus
AAAAAGTATGCGTAATCACTCATGTGAATGCATACTAAGCAGTAGAAAAATAATATGTCACGCTTGCAGCGCTAAAAAATAGTGACAGATGAATAGTATTCGAAAATCAATGATATGCAAATTGTTTGTTAAAAACTCCTCTATCGATTTGCACTGATGTGATTTTTATGTAAAACTGAAAAAAAAAAGTTATAACAATAAAAAGAAAATTTGTTCCCAAAATTTTCTCTTTTTTTGTTAATAACTTTTTTATTTTCCGTTTTACGGCGAAAAGTCAGGTAACCAAAGTTGTAGATAATTCAATTTGCTACAAAAAAGGTATTCTGACATTTTTTGTGCAACTCATAGTTTGAAAGATATGGCGAAAAACCGTTTCCGCCCTTTTTTCAATATGGCGGCCGTACTGCAAGGGCTCAGACCCCACAAACTCGTATTTAAGGGTTTTATGACCCCCTCTAAACACTAAACATCTAAAAAAAAAATCCATTGCTCTAAAAAATCCCGCAGAACCCCTCAAAATTGTAACAGTTCAATGGACTACAGAGACAAAATCGAGATCTGCTCGTGTGTGAAAAGTGAATATGAGCAGATTGCGTTTACATCTACTCCACCCTCTTGGAAAATATCTTTATAGCACGAGTTCCATTTCACGGGTCAGCTCATACTAGTTATGCCTTTGTAAAGACAACTATTCGACGTATTGCGGTATCGCTGTATGGATAC
Source organism: Meteorus cinctellus (assembly GCA_030523045.1). Taxonomy (NCBI): domain Eukaryota; kingdom Metazoa; phylum Arthropoda; class Insecta; order Hymenoptera; family Braconidae; genus Meteorus; species Meteorus cinctellus. The sequence continues at coordinate 724 of JAPYZF010000912.1, forward strand.
TTGAGAGTGTCATCGTTTAGTCAACTTGTGCGCTTTTAAGATGATCTTCTGGCATCTTTTGTTTATTTTGTTGACAAAAAATACATGAAATTCAAAAGTTTTTATTCCGAAGTTTGTCAAAAATTCAATTTTCAAAATTTTTTTTCATGATAGTTCATTCCATGCATTCAAGCCTACAGATTAAAATGCCACCGATTTTTTTAGTTCTAGGTAAGCCAATCAACTGATATGTGGAGGGAGTGGACATCCATTTTTTCGAGGCAGGTGTCTTCAGAGTGCTGTAACTCTGGTTCCAATGAATATTTTTAGCTGAAAACTCATATGTATAATCATATTCTAATCTTAGACAGCAATTTCGATTGAGTTTGGACGGGAATTCCGCCGCCTTCCTTATACCAACCGCCGTATTTTGTCAGATGACAAGTAGCCTCCGACTGTGATTGGCTTTTGCTCTCATGATCTGAACGTTGATAACTAACAAAAATTCTTGGGCTTAGAGTTTTTTAGTAAAAGAAATATTTCTTGTTTAATTCGCAGAAATAATTAGAAGAAAGAATTCATTAAATTATCAAATTGTCTTGATGAGTAAGTAGTGATTGCACATGAAATGTTTTGTTCACTGAATGAGAAACTTAATTTTCTGTTTTTCAAAACCTACACGGTGAGAATATTCTATTAATTTTTATTTGTCATGCAAATAAGTTTGTATTATGGAACATATTTTGATTCACAATAAATTTTACTATGGCGTTCTAGTAAAAATTAATAGGTAGATTTAAAGCATTCATTCTAAAACATACTAACATTTTAGTGATCTGTTTGTAGGATTGTAGCATCTCTCGAATTACTGTGGTCATTAGTAAATATTCACAGTTTCAATGTGACATTTTGTTAATTCTATGGTAAAGTTCTGGGTAGTTTTATCAAAACCCGGCTCCAATATGCGCCGATAGTAAATTTCAACGGAAAATTTTCATCGTGTACTTATGTTCTCGATTTTCTCATTTTTCATCGGCAATACATAGCTTGAAATGTACGAATATCTGCTTTTTTTTCGCCTTTTGTTCATTCCATGCATTTTCATTCCCATCAGAGATATCGGGATGAAAATTTCAGGATTTATAGTTTGGAATGTACTCTTTCACTTGGTAACATTGTTTTTCCATCATTTCCAGATCTTCGAATTTTTCTCGCAAGATTAATTTGGACGAAAAGAACTTTTTTCAGGAAATATGGATGTGCACGGTGTATCAAGATCCACTGGGGTATGAATATGAGAGCTACACGTATGTTTTGTTTAATCTTAGTTTCTTCATTTTCACTGGTTTCAATAGAGTTTTGTATTGTATATTCATCCACTATTTGGCTTCGATGTATATTTCCAACTGACAGATTAAGTATGTATATGTATTAAGTGTATGTTCACAAAAGAATTAAAATATCTATATCAAATGTTTATGCAAATTCATATTAATCCTATAATTTATACGCAATGGAATTGTACATGTGATTCAAATATATAATGATTGAGTATGAATTTTATGTTAATTAACGAACATTTAATAATAAAAAATTATGAAAATTCTTAATAAATAGATCAATATTTCATAATGAGTATGTTAGTCAGCCCAGCATGAGGAGATTATTTACACATGCGAAGCTATGAAGTAACTTAGTAACAAATACGTTTGCGTGGATTATACCCAGATCACGATCTATTAATATACTCATCGTTAAGTACATCGGCGTATTAGAAGCTATCTACACAACAAGTAAAATATTTTAAATAGTCAACTTGTACTAACATTATTAACTGTTAATTGTAGCATTTTCTCCGATAACACGATGTCCTGTAATGAATATATCGAAGATGATTCAGTGAATAATGTTTACTTTGATGACAAAACCATTGTGATCTGCACTCATGCGTGCACACGATATATGTGTATGTGTCATATGTTTCATCCCAGACACTGAGTAAATTTTTGGAAATCACGATCACCGTAATATTGGCCTCGTGCACAACCGTGTAGGCGATCACGATGGCATAAGTACGAAAATAAATGAATATAGGATCCCTGGCATCGGGAGCCAACATGAAACGCTTATGAATCGAATTCAAAGTCGAATGACTCATCTTATGAACTGAAGACGAATATTATTCAGTTGTTTGTTCATTTGCTGTTGCCAATACTATCATCATTACAACCACACTAATAAAATGAATAATGTTTCATAAATGATACAATTATGATACTATCTTTACATGTATTGATCACCTTCATGCCGTTTAACGTACCAGTCCGATCATTGCTAATACATCATCCCCTGCATATTGAAAGCAATTTATTATAATACCCATAATAATAGTCTTGCCGATGATAAAAATGTATCATTTCCAGAGGGATTCTAAGTTGGTTCGCAAAAGTTGTCTGGAAATAATGATCAGTTATGTATTTCTATCGGACATTTGAACCAGGGTACAATATCATGGGTTTATTTTCAAGATTGGTTTGAGATTATACCGACAGTTCCATAGTCCGATAAAAATTCTGACGTGTCTTCTCATTCACGGATGATGAAGATCCCGATCTTGTCTTCAATAATGAGAACAACACCGGTTTCAGTCTTCCCGTGAACTTTTCCATAATAAATTGTGTATATATGGACACAAATATTAGTCATGGATTGAAGTGAACGCAACAGTTGTCATTATTTCTTCATACATACACGCGATTGGATAGAGTATAATGTATTTTTGGTCACATCAGAAATAGAAAGTGTCTATGAAACATTTTACGAATGCCCCTCCGTCTCGAAATAAAATTCGATACATGCACGAAAATGTAACAAAGGGGTGGGATAATGTAATGAAGTGTTAGCAATTATAGAAAAAAATTTCACCATAGCATTGCAATAGCTCTGATTTTATTTTCATCATGGTCTGTCAATCGAAATACATCTGAATAACCTCCAAAAAATGAGAAATATTTTCCTTCACAGAAAGACTTTTTTCGATTGAAACTATCAAATAGAATTACATGTCATCACCAACTTTTCTACGATCACATAGGGATCACCCTATGAACTTTCCATGCATTAATCATAATAAACTGTTATAGAACTCAAATCTATGATAATTTATGTGCTCAACATATTCAACGACGTCATCATCTTCCGAAGAGTGCCTTATGTTTCTTAAATTCATGTAGTATGATTGGATCTAAACATATAATTATTATCATGGTCTCCTTCATGCTCTAACAAAAATATATAACATATATATGGTATATGCCGTCAATGACAACTAAGAAGAAAACACTTTTCTAAATACACGAGAATTTTACAGAAATGCGCAAAACGCCCGCATCATATCATGCACTCAACCGTTGGGTGAATCATAAAGTAGTAATGTCTTTGGGCTACTTTTAGAAATTTGGAATCGACAAAATATCCGCCACTCGTATCCATATATCTATCTTTTAGAGCTCTTCTCACTAGTGAAAAAAAAAAAAAAATTATTTCTTCTGTTGGAAGTACACCAAATTCAAAACAAACTGAAAAATAGCGGTAAAAATATTTTTCGCCCCCATTGATCTTCCCCAACTCATAATTCTCGAGCCATCGCAGTCTCTTGGTTACAGTGACAGTATATGGTGAAACGCTTAGAACAAATTTTGAGGTCATCGTCTAGGAGAGAATCATTGGCAATCCAGATCCCATCTTCACAGCTCACTCCCACTCTTACATTATCTATACACATTTCTATTTTTATGTTTCGTGCTTGATTAACGTGACCAAGTAAAGTTATTTCATACAATATACCAATTTATATAGAAGAGGGGGCAGAATATATGTATGGAAATGAATGAATCCATACACTAGAAGATAAATAATTATATTATTCGATTGTAAAAGATGAAACGAATTCTTATTTAATGACATTATTCGACAGGATTGAGTACGATACACTGGAATTAAATCATTTTCCTAGAATAATTTTGCGTCCGGCGCCAATATTCTGGCCGGCTTGACTCGCACCCTTATTGGAACCGGCTTGAAGGCCAACAATGGTTTGTCCAGCGCGCAATTGCTCATCCGAAAAGTCACGTTTGCATTCTTCAGAAGGTTTTGGTCCTAGATATGGCCCTTTCCATTCGGGATGTCGATACGTCTTCAAACAGAAATCCCAGAATTAAACTTTGTTGATTCATTTTCGAAACCCAATCGATCATTTATGAATGAATAAAATGATGGACATACTGTACGGCCCAAAGCGAAGAGAGTAGTTACTACTTGTGCGATATCTTTCTTTTCCCATAAATCAACAGTCTGGAAAACATCATTGTCAACGACTCCATACTCTTTCATGGCCTTCTGGAACCTAAAGAAATTCATTTGTTCATCCATTGGTATTTTTTTGTTTTTTTTTTAATGGATTTCCCCGAATGTGAATGAGGCGACTCACATGTTAATATTCTCCATCATTTTGAATTGCCCACCAGATGTATTAATTTTAGTTATGGATCCTGGAGCGATTTTGTTCATGACTTCACAAAGAACTTGTCCGTCTCGAATGACATCCTCGAAAGCTTCATTAGCTGGAAATTTCTTGCCTAGAACTGCTTCAATCCATTCTTGAGCTTCCTTTTCTTGTTGGGGATCACGCTTGGCCAAAGTCTGGTGGATAACATTAATCATTAAAGTATATCTATATGAATACGGAGCCGTACGCACAGATAGAAATTATTTGATTGTAAGCATTAAATATATAATTATATAATTATTATTAGTTGGTTTAGAAGTAGATACGTCGGAGCCAAAGAAAACTCAGCATACCTTAGCGCGGACTTGACGTTCGAGAGCCATTATTGTTGAATTCCTGGACGAGCACTGGGAGTTTACTGAAGTATCGGGACCGTTGAATACGGGCTCTTATACTCCAACGAGATGTAACAACACTACACGGCCCACGCTGCATCGTGGAATATTCAGCCGTTTATATGACATGACTTACATAGGTACATGTCTCTGTTCGCCGGCTTGTTTCAATATTTTTCGTATCTAATTTTAGCAATGCGATGAGATTATTTCAAATGTATATGAATCCCCACACTCCATATATTTCTGCGTAGAATCATATTTTCAGGTATACCGTTTATTCGAAAGTTGTTCATAAACAGATTAAAAAAATGTATGACTTGAATTTGGAATAAAATTATGTAACATAGTGCCTCATAGTTTTCGGGACTGAATTAAGTTTCCAAAAAATTTTCAGGAAAAATGGGTTGCGTTATGAATGCTTGATTCAACTCAAGATTGATTTTTTGTCACCATTACAGGTTCACCTTTATTTATAATAATTCATGTAAAGTGAACAAATTATCTGGTGATGATATTTCGCATCAACAACTTGCACGTCCACGTACCACGATCAATGTTTTCATTTATAAGAATTGTGTTGAGAATATTCCCAACAGTATAAAATACTTCACTTATTACTCAATGTTAAATATACCCAGCCATCTGCGCGTTTACCCCAAGTCCCACAGCTGTGTACTGCAGCGCATTGGTTACTAACTTCATAGTTTGATATGTAGCGTCGAAAAATTCACTCTGAGTACAGGGAAATTTCCCTGATTCATCGAACAAACAACATTAATGCATTAATCGATTGAGGATAAGGTTGAAATTGAATTTATGACTTCTTTATGTGCTCATCACAACTCAAAATTAGTATGATATTCGCCAGATATATTTGAGGATTCATAAATTGTTATTATGAACGACAATCCAACAATGGACTAAACAGCATTATATAATGAGTTAATCATATTCAATTAATATCACAACTCAGAAATTCTGGTGAAATTGATTATTCATCTTATTTACATCACGGATATAATATAATTGTCTCATTCAATTGTCGAATGTATAAAGAATCAATGATTACCCATTAAATGTTTTTCTTCGAATTCACAACCAAACATTCCAATAAAATTGGAAAAACGTAAATAATATATCATAAATATATATGTTATGCCTTTCATAAATTTATTCTCTCATAATTAATTAACTTGAATTCTCAACACTACTATTATTGTTTAACCTCTCGACACTTTTGTCATTGTTTAGATTTCTGACACATTGATCTTTCATAGGGACGAGTTGCAATGTATTTCCAACTTTGATCGCTTTAAATGTATCGCCTGGTGATACAACTGGCGCACGAATTCGCGTTAACATTGCATAGCCCGTAGGTGGAGTGTTCGTATTGTTCACAGCCAATCGTTTAGCCGGCGCTAACAATTTTAAATCGCATTTCTTAATCGGTATCAATTTTTTCGGATCGAAATTCGCAAGACTGATTATTTTAGGCGGTTTCACTTCTGGTTCTATTTGATAGCCCGCAATTTTCGATATATCGTTAGTTAGCCAACTCGTCGTAATTAGATGGTTCGGACGAATTGTATTTAACGACTCAATTTTCACAATTGGTAATAGTTTCATAATGCCTTTCTTCACTGGTTGTACTTCGATCTTTCCACTTCCATGTGAAATTATTGCTCCATTATTTGACGTTTGGTGAGACGCAATGAAAACAGTAGTTTGTGTCTCATTTGTTTGTGCCAAAACTTGATTGTCATCACGATTATTGAGAACTGCTATGGGATCTGTTGGGGATGATTGTGGTCCACGCACAATTAATTCAGATAGTGACCAATCTGATTCTATAATTTGTTCAGTCTTTGATGAATGGCTAGTATTCGTAATGCATGAGTCTGAGTTGTATCTAGTGAATAATTTTGTGCATGCCTTTGGCTTGCATTCTTCGTTAGAGTTCAGTCTTTCTAGTTCCATTTCAGCTACACGAAGTATTGAATCGTTCAGGCGTTCCAACGAAACACTTTTACCTTCGAGTATTGGTGTACTATGAGCTCTGATCATTGATGAATCTATCGAAAATGATAATTCGATTGATGACATTTGATATTATTCTTGTCTAAACTAAGAGAATACTGCAGTTATTCATAACCTGTATCGAATAATTTTCTTTTCCGTGGTTTACGTTTGTCAGTGAATGGCGTGGTAGTTGGATCATATTTCAACGTTTTGTATTGACCGTCAATTGGAGCATCGAATCGCGTTGATCGTGGAAAAGTGTGCGCTCGTTTATTTGGCGTTGACATTCCTATTGATAAATCTTGTGTTCCACGAATGGGCGTATCTAAATAATCAAGATTTACAATACATCACTTGAATGGAAATATGCAAGGCGAGGACCAGTCGATTCTCACCATCGTTTAATTCTAATGCATCAACGTGAGGTCCAATGTATTTGAATATTGGTTTCTTCATAACTCTGTCATTCATGTCAACTTTCTTAATAAGGCCGATCGCTGTCAAAACATTCGCTATGTCGTACAACCTGCGAACTTTTGTTTTGAATCGTGATCTTGATGCATTGTCTGCAATATCTGCAGTCTGAATGTCCATATCAATGATCAGTACCTTCGCTGCTATGTCCAAATTGATTACACCATTCTAAAACAATGGAGAAAGAAAACTTTTATGCGAACATACATGGAATATGATATTGTTGAAACGAATCATCTCTGTAACCTTCAAAGAAACCAGGAAGAGCATGACGAATTTTTGACACATTGCTCCTAAACTCTTGTCTTCTTTCATTGTTGTGTCACCATAAATTACTTCATCGGTTAATTCCTCGAGACACATTATGAATTCATTACTGTGCGATGACGACGAATCTGCATAATCACCAGTATATGCTTTACTTATTCTCTGAATTTCTCGAATTTGTTCTCGCAGTCCAAGTCTAATTGCCATAGATTTCAATTTTTTAAGTGTTGCTGCCAAACCATTTTGGCCATGCCATAAGTAACGATTCTTTCCAGCCTTGGATGCCATTTCCAAACTTTCCAGAACATTTATAATATCGTATATTCTACGTTTCTCTGTTCCAAGAATTTTGGCTGTGCCATCCAAAGAAATTTCTCGTGAAACATCATCACCCATATCGAGAGGATATAAACTTAAAAACCTGATATAACAATGACGAACCATAAATGAATATGCACATGAGCATTTATTGGACGGAATAGTAAAACTTCATTGACTCTTACTTGTTACATAATAATCCAAGCGATTTTTGTTTTCTCGGCAATAACTTCAAACTCATCGATCCGGACGGCGTCGCCAGACAATCGTTGGTTTTATTGTTATTTTGACAATTGCCAAAATCGGAAGCACTTTTGAGGTTTGATGCCAATGACGTGAGTAATCGTAAATTGGCGGTAGGTGAAATAGGTTGTTCACCTTTCATATTATTTAGTTCACCAAGTATTTTTCTCCGTTCAGGTGTGCGATTACCAGAGTCCGACATGATTTTGTTATTGTTTCGGATTATTTTGAGGGTGTTTAAATAATTTAAGTGTCAAATTAATTTAATCAAGAGTTGTCAACCAAACTTACGATCGACTATCCACTATAGATTGATGCATGTGGGTCTCTCTCTACGCCATATCGACGCTAATAACCTACAGTGAACCAGTCATTAGTCATTGACCCTACCGATAATTATCTTGAGCACATTCTCCACTCAGTATTATTATGGCATTAAAGACAATTTTATAAATAATGCGGGAATGTATTCCGGCTCATTCGACTCTATCACACTAAACTATATACATCCAATCGTCCAACGTTTTCTATTCATCGGTGTAAATAGTGATGGGTTATGTTCATCGACTATTCAATCCATTATCTTTTTTCAATTATCGATTGTTTCGCTCGATGTAAGGTGTATTTTGATTCACCGTTTTTCCTTTGCTACGTTTGTTTCCTTATTTTACGTCTTGAAGAGCACCACGCTCTAGTTCGTGTTCTAATCACTTTCGTTCGCAATTATTTATTCAATCATAATTTAATTATTTGAGAGAACTGTTGAATGTCATGAAATGAGGGACAGGCGATATGTATCGATGCTTGGCATTTTTCTGGAAACATCGATATTGCCACCCAATGTTTTCATAATTCGATATATCGATAGTCAATGGAGAATTCTCCGCTATCGACATCGGAATAGCTGGATTAAGAAAAAATTCTTGAAACAATGTCTGTCGGCAAATGATTTGCAGTAAGAACTGTGATATCTGCAGCAATACAGCTAGCTCCATCACATGAATCTCTTTTGTCTCTACCACCGTAAACAAGTTAGCGCCGACTATGAATAATTATTAACAAATTATATATCAAAAAATTGCTCCTCATTTGCTCTTTCCGAATCTGCAATTGCTTTTGTTGAAACATTTATATTTTATTAATTATTCGCATAATAAGAAATCCCACATGATGACGTCACAACTGTGTATACCAACAGTTGCTTCGGAGCATTTTGAGAAAAAATTTTCGGTCATCATATGTTAGATTTCTAATTATGTGAATAATTAACAAAAAATCAATGTTTTAAACGGAGCAATTACAGACTCTAGAAGAGCATTCCGGGAGCAATTTTCTGATACATAATTCATAACAAATTATAACGAAATTGTTTTTCCAGAATTCTCTAAGTAATTCGTCAGTATATGCAGACGTGACGTCATCACGTAGAATTTCTTATTATGCGAATAATTAATAAAATATAAACGTTTCAACAAAAGCAATTGCAGATTCTGAAAGAGCAAATCGGGAGCAATTTTTTGATACATAATTTGTTAATAATTATTAATATAGTTGGCGCTAACTTGTTTACGGTTCTATAAGGAGTTTTAAAGTGATAATAACTTCAATCGTTAATTCAGCGTAAAGTCAGTTAAGGCCAGGTCATTTCATCGTTAGGTCACCCATAGTTTTTTTGAAAATAATTTTTCATACATATTTCGACTCTTCATCGTAAGGTCAGTATTACTCAATCACTTTCGTTCCGATAATATCCATTTTTCATGTTTCATTTATAATTATAAATAATTTGTACTATGCACACTTCGTTGCTATGAATTCAAATATTGATTCGATTATTCGAGGTGATGATCGAGAATAAGATACAACGGTGTAGTAACCATATATCACTTTTTTCACCTCAATATATTCACTCACTCATTTTTCTACTCTCAAATATGACAACTGTGAACTATCTCAACCCTCGTTCTCTCAAATAATCACCACACTCATAAATATCGCCTCTCCTCTCAAATATCTTTACTATGTGGGTATACCCATATCTCTAGAGACTCGCAGCTGATAGAGTGGTCGTTATAGAAGAAATCGGAACTAGTATAACTAAATATAATTTCTGTTGTAGGTAAAAATGGAGTTCACGAAGCTTGTAAGTTTCAACACCAGAGCGGCGCCTTGATCGATGAAGGCAGCTTGCTTCGTCAAAGTTTCCGGTAATGACCAAGAAAGCAGCGTCTCGACAGCGAACCAACACGTCAACAACGAAAAAGGCGCAAAAACTGGGCTCACTAAGAGTGCGTTCGGGGAGCTCGCTTTTAGCGCTTTGAGCATTTTCTGGCGTTCGACTTGTCGCTTTCAGTGCTCATGAGCGTAAGCATGGGCACCCGGAATCTCGGGACAGGAACGCTTACAAACGCTTACTCTAACGAGGTGAGGCAGTGTGAACGTTCCGAACGACGTGAGCGTAAGCGATGTGAGCGCGCTCAACCCAAACGAACGGGCTTGTAAGCGTTGGCGCTCAAAGCGTGCTCCCCGAACGCCCCCCAGAATTTTTTGTTTGTTTATTCCTTCATGCATGTATATTTATAAATTCCGTGAGTCAACTAATTTCAATTTTCTTCTGTGTATTTATCATGGCGTAAATACGAATCATTAATCTACTGGGTGTCGAACCAATTTTATTCTGAGATTCTCGGCGTTGGTCCTATAATAATGGTAATTTTCATTTGGAGCACGGCATTACCGAGCTCCGTCAACTACTTATCATCTTCTTGTCATTCGTAAGTTTGACATTCGTTAAATGCTTCCGCTTGAATGTCTTCGTCCAAACATTCATCTAGTTTCATGTTTGCATCCATTCAAATAAGTCTATTCTCAACTTCATCGCAATATACATTCTCGTTTGATCCAAATGCCACATTCTACTTGTTTCAAATCGCACGTTTGCCCGATTTCAATATAGGGAGCTTTCCAACAACGACACAGAGCGACACAGTGAAACACAGTGCTCCCGCGTTCGGTCACCAAATTTGTGACAATTGGTTACATAATATGCGGCCGGCTGACAATCTAGCATGATAGACTTGTCGCGGGCAAATGCATTTCACACATGCATGTAGATAAAATATATAAGGGGAAAAGTATCGAATTGTAGCTGAATTCAAAAGTAAAAATTTTGTGGCAGAGGTGATTAGAGTTCAGAATATCGAAGATATCCAACAGCTGCAACATTTAACAACCGGGAAAATCGATGGTAGAGATTTTTTGAGTCAAATCATATTTATATTACTGGCAGAGTCTCATCTGTTAGAGCTGATGTACTGCTAAAAACAATGGTCTACCGTGAGGAGATTGTATTGTATTGTGGTGTTTCATCAAAATAGTCTTCTAATTGTTGTTGAGCCTAAGTGACCAATATTCATATTCATACTGTGTCGCAGGAAGTTGCCAGCTACTCAAAGCATAATCATTTCATTTACCAAGTAGTTGGTATTATTGAATTCAGGTGGTGGAAATATAATTTTTGAACTTTGATCATTACATAACCTGTCATTGTGATTTGGCTGAATTGTGCCGCATCAAAAATTGTAATTTTTCGGCGAATGTAGCCGGAATAAATGGTGCAAAATGTCACGACTCCTTCTCAATTCGTGTTCAAAATTCAAACATTTGGTAAGAAATCGATGTAGTCGAATTGGAGAAATGTATTTAAGCATGTTGTTCCTTCTTTCATATTGTAAAATTTGATATTTGAATGTTCATGAAATATCAACAGGTTTCGACGCTCGATTTTCCCTCCATTCATTTCAAAAATTCGCTACGAAATTTTTCGGTAACCTCAGGTCGTCTCGTTGGGTTTCCAACTATCCAAAAACCGGCACCATATTTCGCTGGTACTGCTGTGGTCAATGGTGATTTTCAGGACATCAAATTGCCAGATTATCATGGAAGATACGTTGTATTATTTTTCTATCCTTTAGACTTGTAAGTAAAACCAAATTGTGAAGAATGACATGAATAAATGTGATAACAGTAACTATAGTGAGAATTTATTGTTTTCAGTACTTTCGTATGTCCTACGGAGCTCGTGGCATTTAGTGATAGAATATCAGAGTTCAAAGCACTCAATACTGAAGTTATTGGTGTATCAACAGATTCTCACTTCAGCCATTTGGCTTGGATTAACACACCAAGAAAACAAGGTGGATTGGGCGGTGATTTAGGTTATCCCCTATTGAGTGATTTCAACAAGCAAATATCTGCACACTATGGTGTTTTATTGGACGAACCGGGAATTGCATTACGTGGTTTATTCATCATCGACAAAAATGGAATTTTACGACAGTTGAGCATAAATGATTTACCAGTGGGTCGGAGCGTTGATGAGACGCTGCGTTTAATTAAGGCATTCCAATTTTTTGAAAAGCATGGTGAAGTTTGTCCGGCCAATTGGCAACCAGATTCCAAAACAATTAAACCTAATCCAAAAGAAAGTAAAGAATACTTTGAGTCAGTTAATTAAGAAATCAAGTATGTTGATATTAGACGGCATTCATGATTTTGAATGCATAAATGTCATAGAACTGAAGGAACAAAAATAAATATAGAACAACTTCACTTTTATGGTGTTGATATGCGATAGAGCAAACTCATTGTTGTTCCCCAGTAAATATCTTGGATATGATGAAGTATATGTATGATCAGCGCGTGGCAGGACTGTATTGTAACAAGCAATTTGCAGCCGGAATTGTGTTTTTGTATACTTTTCATAGGATGAAAAGAGATGTTAGCGCACGTGCAGATGGTGTTCTCGGAGCGCGCACGCTTCGCATTTAGTTTTGATAATTTCTCCTACAAAATCTACCATGAAACGAGAGTAGTATCAGGGGCGAGGCGGATGGTTCAAGGGGTTTTGGGTGAGCTCAATCAGTTGCAAAGGGCACAGGGAGGGGCACACTATGTCTGAATGAAGCAAAAGTGGAGTTGGGGTTAGCAGCGAGCAGGAGGGGGGGGGGGGGGGGGGGGGGGGGGGCGGGGGGGGGGTGGGGGGTGTTTGTGACGGGGGGGGCTTTGGATCGAGTCACTGAAAGACCGCTCTTGGATTATCCTTCTCGTCTTTATCTCTCGCTTCTGTGATTCTATGTCCTACCCTCTGCTATATCTCAAAGGAACCATGCAAGTACATATTTTATATCCAGACATTATACTTGTACTGATTTGAAAGGGGAAGAAGTAATTGGAATTGGGAGGTGAGAGGCCAGAATCAATGTTTGAAACAAAAATTAAAAAGATCGTGTAAGACAGGAGTATAAAACAGTGTCCCTTGAGACAGGTGAATAATGCATTGACTTTGTGATTCGTTCAACTGATCATTATATAATGGACAATTTTTTAACCAAGCCACCTTGACTCTCTCGACTTCTGGCGCCTCATGGTCAGACCATTTGCGATGCATCGAATGCAGGTCGAATATCGGTGTATTCAATTGAATGCACTGCGGGAAGGAGTGAAAAGATTGGTGATTGCTTAATGGAATGATGGTGCTCTACACTTTTTCGCAGTTGCAAGTACACCATAATGGTGTTGATGATTCGGTGAGAAAAAGACCAAACTGACCATAAGACGATCATTGCGTTTGCTTCTTACGTTTTCTCTTCTGAATTCAATATGATGTGGTTATATATAAGGTATTCCAAACCTAGCTGACCCCTCTTGTCAATTTGGATTTGTAATTATTCTGTAATTTTAATATGATATAGATTTCATCCGAAGAATCTTCCTTGATTTTTCCCAGTTTTTTCAACCAATAGTATCGGCGGGAGAAATTCTTGAAAAATTTGGAGCTTTTTTTTCCATTGATTGTAACTTTGTGGAAATTCAATCGATTCGGGCAATTTCATTTTCAGTTTACTTTTGCAAATGTAGCCTCAGATGGGTATCTCGACGAAACATTCTGTAATTTTGCTTATATTATTTTCTGCAACTTCGCATTGAAATGGGTTTTTTTCACAACGACAATGTTTCTTCTAGTGTAGGGTAAATCACCCAATAGATGGACACCCTCCAATAGTTGGACAAATATTATTTTCAAAATAAATTACAATAAATTTAATAACAAAAATGTAAAATCATTATTTTTTTTAATAATTATATGTAGTTCTGATTGCGTTGAATAATTTTTTTTCCCCTTTTTATTTATAACAATAAAAAAAAAATATTTAAACTTGGTATGACGAAGTTTTGCTTCAAGAGCGCCGCCACTAGTAAACATGTGACAGGTAACCCGTAAATATTGTCTGTTATTACTGTGATAAATAAATAAAAA
>JAPYZF010000913.1:0-20238 GCA_030523045.1 Meteorus cinctellus
TAACTATTGGATAATTCATTGAAAAATTGAGATAAAAATTTTTTTCCGCGGGATTATTGTTCATTCACTCATCTAATAAGCCCCTGAATTTTTTCATTCTTTAAATTTCATATTTTTTATGTTTTGAGCGCCCGTTGTCGGCCGTTTTTTCACCCCTTCGGAAAAATTATCAATATTGGTCCTACAGTTCCGTGAGTCGAGACTTTTTTTAGAAAATTTCCTCTTTTCGAATCTTTTTTTAGATTTGGAAAATTTCATTTAGTTTTTGAGATATTCGCAAAAAACAAAACCCCTTTTTTTTTTAGTTTATTGTTTATAACTATTTTTTTCGCCCGAACTTGATTTTTCTCAAAAACTTTATACATGCCATTCCGAATCCAATGACACCTCGCTCATATTTTTCCGAGACTGCTGAAAAAAGTTGACCAAAAAGGCACTTGTTGACTAAACTATCTCTCTCATCAGAAATAAATCGCAGCATATAATGATATCCATTTTACTTGCGTATTTTTTCTTGCTTTTGATGCGCATGTACCCTTAAATCTAACATTCTCATCGGTAACTACAACTGACGTGATATATAGATTTTACATGAGCACCGCACATACATGATGCGTTGTACGAATTATCTATGAAACAAAAAGTGTTTTGCAGAGCTTTCAAGTGAGCATTACCAGAGTTCTCTGCGTAATTATCCTATGAAACCGTTATGGATTGTGATAATGTTTTCGTACAGCTTACATGACAAATCGGCTGGAGGTAAGAATAATTCCGGAAAAATTTGGATTTGAGATTTGACTTGAAAACGCAAGCTATTGTTATAATTCATCACTTTCATACTACAGACGTCATCTGAAGATCTTATTGGAAATAATGCCACAATTGCGAAAAATAACTTAAACTTTTATAGTTAACATATGAAACTTCCAGCAAGATTTTTTTTTCATGAATAAAAGCTCGTGAGGAAACCGAAAGATTTTCCGTCAATCTGCCGTTAGAATCTTATAACTATCTGGTTTTCAAAAAACATGAGAATTTTATCATTACCATTTGTGGTCCATGAATATATTACCATAAAAGCTGGGAACTTAACTGGAAGGTAATTTTGACAAGCAGCATGTTTTCAACAATGAATTTATTTTCATCCCAGATCCATTTCGTAATCACATATAGAGAATTGCCAGAATCACAATCGTCTTAGATCCTTCATGCGAATGTTCTTCGTAATTAAGTTTTTCTGTCTTGTCGGGTTGATCTTGGTATTTTCATCATCGCACTACCAACTTCGAAGTTCATTCATTGTATTGTCATCAATATCAAAGTTGGTTTCTACGAATATCATTAATGAGTATACGCATGGGTATGAAACATAGGGTACAGGTGCAAAAAAACGGGTCAGAACATGATGGCATATCTCATCAACTCGCCTTGAATTTTTGTCTCGACAGCAAAGATATCGTCCCGATACGTAATTAAAAATCTCGAAGAAAAGCGATGCATCCGATATTATGTATGAGGTTTTTGTCAACTGTCGTGCCGAAAACTCCGTAAATATGGTTGGATTTGATTCGACGAAAATGTTTAAAATATTCCTACATGACAATTGGTAGAGATCGGGAACGCGATAACGAAATTTTGTGTGCATGACACATCCGAATATCTAATGAATCTGCAATAGGGCAAAATGCTTCTCAATGTAAAAGTGATGCAACCTCGTTTTTGATTATTTCTGGGGGGGGGGGGGGGGGGGGGGGGGGGGGGGGTGGGGGGGGGAAAAGATTATTAGGGTGGGGGGGTGAGCTGCGTCTTGAATAGAAATTGAAGTCTGCTAGAAAAAAGGGTCAAATAGTACATATCCGCACAATGTTTTATTTTTAGTCGAGGAAAGGGGGTCCCGAAGTGAAGTCAATATGAAGAAGACGGAAGTTGGTCTGGAGACGATAAGATTGGATGATTGATGGCCAGATGGTGCAACAGCAGCAACATTCCAAGGAAGAATAAGTTCAAATGCCATTATTCAGACTGGCGCTCACTCTCTTTTCCTTCACTAACGAATCTCTCCCCACAATTTCGAGCACGCGTTCAGGATATAATCTGGGACAGATGCAACTCGAGGAAAACGTAGGGTAGGGGGATTAATAATAGGAAGAAGCCACTGCAACACATGCAACATGTCATCCGATAGAATTTGTAAAAACCGATCTAAAACATACAAAAAATGTGCTTCGTGTGTTGATATTAATGGAACAGCCGTCATACGGAAATAGTAGAAGAGCGGGGATCATGGAGGTAGGGGTATGATTTTTCTAGCCAAGTTCCGGAAGTGAAAAATTCGTCCCCAGTTGCATCCATAAGCTTGCTTGTAATGTACGTCTCTACAATTGATCGTTCCTGTAAAATAATATACACAACCATGATGAGTATCGTTGTTCAAATTTAGGGGCTATTCTTTTTTTTTTTTTTTTGCCCAGAAAAGTAATTGTCGGTCGTTCTAACTTTACTCTTCAACATTGAATTCTCTCGTCTTTATCGTCGTAGGGAGGATTCATGTAATCCCAAATTCTATATGAGTGTTAGGTCGGGTGGGTCCAAACAACAGTTGTGGGACCCTGGCCTTAACCGATCATTGGTCTTTGAACCTTATTATCACTTGAACGTTATTACCTACGGATGATTTCGACCAAAAATCGATCCTAATTGGAGCACGCTTCATTATCATTCATAGAAATATTGAGATTGAACAATGTCAACCGAGAGCTATTGAATGCGTCTGTAGAAATGCTTTTATGTTATTGGAAGAAATACTGATTCATTGGCGTGATATTAGAATACATTTGTCACTTATCGTGAATGAATTCGATTAATTGTGTGAGAATTTGAAAATGTCACAGGTTAATCCCATGGGTAGTGGTATTTTCATATTCCTATTATGATTAAAACAAATTCAAGGAAATAAAAACTAATTCAGATGTTTTTTTTTTCTCTTTCTTCATTTTCCAGATGCTAATGTGCGACAAGAATTGGTTGAGCAATTGCCACATGTAGCCATGATATGCCAGGAGGCACCGGACCGTTTTGGGAATGTATTGTCCAATTACTTGATTCGTATAATCGTCAATTTTCACCACGATGGCGAACAACAGGTGAAATCAATCATGCTTTTTTTCGAGCATTATAGAATTAACTGCGATTTAATTTATTATCGCAAAACAAAATTAAATTGCTGTTCCGTTTTCTTACTTTTTTTGCGTGACTATCAGGTACGACAATCGACGCACATTGCATTACTCAAACTTATCGAGCGTGGACTACTAGACAAAGAGTCAGCTGAGTTTATAGTTGCTCCAACATTACTACGAATGCCTTTGCTCCCAGCTAAATTGGAATTTCATCGTGCAATCGACGTAAGTGTCTACTTCTCTATCACATTCGTATCTCTAATATTTTCACAATATCATACTTACTTGAATGAAAAAAAAATAAAAAAAAAAAAAAATGAAACATTGAAAGAATGTATCGTATAAGCGGATTCTATTTGAAAGACATGGGTAGTGAGATGAACATTGTGTCATTGAAACACATCTCACTACCTTGTCTTTCATGTAGCGTTCGTTTGATCTTACATCTTTTCATATGAAAGAACGATCGAATAGATACAGATGAAATATATAAGAATTTCAGGACATACTTTCATCGTCAAAGCCGGTTTGTTATAGTGATTTTGACTATCACAGCCAGCTTTGATGAGCAAGATTGTGTCCGATCGGCATCATAACATGAGGGAGGAGGAAGAAATAGGTATAAATCGTTACGATACTCATATCTGCTTGTCTCACACTTTGCGGTCCGATACATCAAATTGGTTGTGAAATGTCTATCGTGAATCATATCACAGCCACTTTGATGAGGTTGGCTCCCAAAATCTATCGTCAGTTGGATAGTTTGTGACAGAATACAGAACAGGTACCAAAAATTTATTTTTCAATTTCCGCTCTCCATACTATGCTTCCTGAAACACTGGAAGGAAACGCGATCCAATCGTCAAATTGGTTGTGACGTGTTGTAGGTACAATTGGATTCATATCACAGCCATTTTTGACAAGTTGGATCGCTGTTCTTATCAACAGCCAAGAAGAAGAAGAAGAAGAAGATGAAGAAGATGAACGAAAAAATGATGATGACTGCGTCGCTCACAGAGTGGCTGTTGTATGCAGATGTTTGTTTCATATCACAGCCAGCTTTGATGAGCGCTGCGGCATACGAAATCGTGAAGTATACCGATTGTCATAGGAGTGCCCGATATATAGCATTACATATCTGAATGAAGAATGTTTACCGATTTCCACATCTTCTGAAATCCACCTTTCCAACAAGGTACTCGAATTATGTGACTAAGAAATCGGATGATCGCCAACGTCTGTTGACAATCTTCACGTACGCGTATATTTATGTGGATGTGTGAGTTTACACATGCCGTTTCTGTCTGTCTGTTTTGTTACGTTTCTACGCACTCTTTTCAAAGAAACTCATATACAGCATTTTCGCCTAAGCCTCAGGGTCGTTGCTACTTTCCTTGTTTCTTCCCCTCTCATGCAAAATGTATCGGTTCATTCACATATATAAGTCATGAATGCATATATGTGTATTCAAACGAACATGAGAGTATGCAATTTTGCGAGCATGATTCACTCGTAAGTTGATTAGTTGATTAGTTGATTTATTTCGACTATGGCATATAGATTATAATGGTAGCTAATGTCGGCAATACTACGAATTTTTATTTCGATCACTATCAAAAAACTTGTCAGGGAATAATATGATTCTCACCGCACTTCGTACAGATAGCATTAGAACATCCAATTGCTAATCACTAGATGATTAAAACGCAGCCTTTTTAAGAATTATTTTTGCGAATAAGTTTGATTCCCGATGGTTGGGTAACATGGTTTGTTTGTATTGAGATCTCGTAACCTCTTCAGGTATCTTCTTTTCACCATGAGGCTTCTCCGTTAAATTTCTATTAGATTGAATCACTAAGTCAAAACTGTATGCATACCAAAGCCGTTATCAGAGTTGACTGGATGAAAACGATCGATATGATAGCGCTCACAAAAGAAAGTAAGGAGAGAATAGTGATGGATACTTTAATTAAAATCGATCAAGAAGTTGAGAGGGTGAAAGAAAAGAATGCAAAGATAACGTAGTCGGATAGATTAGTGTGGGGATGAGCGGTGACAAGTTAGCGAGATGACATGGGGGGGGGATTTTCAGGACCTCAAGCTTAAAATAGATATAATAAAAATAATGCTGCATCGAGCCAAGTCTTGTATATCATTTGTCCACAAAATTCCTCGTACGTGTATCGACTAAAGGATTTTGCTCCAGATAGTCCATCTTTTTGTATTATTACAAAAATTGCAGCCACAGTGTTGTAATAGATCAATATCAATGCAAATAAGTCTTTCTTCTCCATGTTAAAATCTCTTTATTTGTCTTAGTCACTTAGTCATTATTGATATGATCTCTGGCTAGATTTGTTCGTAAACAATCTCATGAATTGTCAATGATCGATTTTTTGTTACTCGACGAGCAATTCTTCTCATATATATTGACAAAAATCGACTGTCCCGCCCATCAGAGAGGTTGTGATGTGGTGGATTCAACGCATATCACAGCCAGCTTTGATGAGCGGAACGTTACGATTGAATGGCAACAATATTTCTTCCCAATGGAGAATATTTGTTTTTTATGATATTCGATGAATATGGAAGAACAATTAGAATCGATCTATTCTATTGACAACAATATCTGTCTGTTATTTGGCATCTTTTTTCTTTCTCTCCAATATAGGGGATGAGCAAAGTTGCTCCCTTATTGGACCCCAACACCGCTGAAAGGTTGTTTTTGAGGAGATATTTGATGCTATGTAATGACGATAACTTTTTCATAAGGAAAAGTTGTGCAATGCATTTCGGAGAATTTGCTGCAGCAATGACAAAAGACACATTGTACGAATTATTGGTAAGGAAAAAACACACTGTCCGCGTCCCATTTTGCCAGTTTTTATTATATATGACGTACAAAATAACAGTCCCATCTGCTTACATATTCTTTATGTTTTGTGCCATTGTTGAATCAGCTACCGATGTATGAAACTCTCTGCAAAGATCCGATCTGGTCAGTACGAAAATGCTGTGTCGACGCTATGGTATCAGTGGCGTGTTGTGTATCACTTGAATATCGTCGCACAACGTTATCACAAATTCTCGCCAATCTCCTCGATGACGATTCGAAATGGGTTCGTTTATCAGCATTCCAAATACTTGGACCGTTCATCACCACATTCGCCAAACATTTCACTGGATTCACTTATAAACAATATGGCGAGCTTGTGTTGACGGATCAACATGGTACCGAGCTCAGGTATAACATGTATGTATGCATAAATTTTTTTTTATCTATCTTTCTAAGTTTCAAGTATTTGCATTCCAATACAACTCCTTTTATTATACCAGCGTGAACGTGACATAATTTTCTCGATAAAGACTTACAACATCTTGTTGATTTATCTGCTAAAAAAATTGTTTACATGATTAATTCCATTTCTGATTCCGAAAATCTGACATATTTCAATTCAGAAACAAACCCGGATATGCCATCATCCATTATCGATACTTCAATTACATACACAGTACCACCAAAATAGATTTTTTTCTTGGCAATAGTTCACCGCTGTGTACAAATAAAGTACGGAAAAGCACGCATCAATAATTAAGAGGACATTCTACATTTTTCAATTTTCTTCAATTCGGGACCTTGCAAAATACACATCGATGTTTATAATTGATATCGATTTTTTTTATCCCAATTTTCAGAATTTCATTCCTTGGAATGGGTGAATTGTCGGCGTCGTGTACAGCCGCATCTGATGAGGATTTTGGTAGTGACAATGAACGATTGAATCCATCTAGAGAAGAACTCGCTCCGCGTAACGTTGAAATCCATTACAGGCGCAAAACTCAATATACAACTGACATAAATAAGGAGAATGTCCCTGTAAGGAGTGATATGTCGAAAGAGTTTGACCGAAAAATTTCATGGAATTCCTCAGTAGAACAACAACATCAACTAATGTCAGATAGCGTAAACAAACCGCCAGAGTCATACGATTTATATAATCCGTTCCTGTATTATTACATACCACCAGATCTGCCATTAGACCAAGAACTCATCAACGCCGTAACTAATGAAGATAAATTCACCAACCAGCCATCAGAACATACGACAACAGAATATCTCGATTATCCGAATATAAATATCGAATTGTCAGCATCAAACCGCAATGAAAATTCAAACCTGGATGCGATAGAAAAAATTCAAGTATCAAAAACGCCAGAAATAGTTACTGAAATAATAATGAATAACGAAATCGATAATAATGAGAATTTAACAATGAATGATAGTCACAATAGTACGAAAGAAGCTTGGAAATCAATTAATGATACGATTAACATATCGTCGATATCGTCGGATAAAAATAATTCCATGGTGGAAACTAAGACAGCATCTGTTTTGAAACATGGTTCGGACGTGGATGGTCAAGGTATTGTACCACAAGAATTGATTGACTTTTTCGTATCGATGGCAGAACCTGAGGCTTATTATGATCTAAAATGGAACAGTGTCGAAATCCCGCGTTTCTGTGCATTTTGCTTTCCAGCAGTTGTGCTAACATTAGGCAGAGAAAATTGGCCAATGTTAAAAACTGCATATGAATACTTATCGGATGCACGTGAATATAAAGTACGCAGAACAATGGCATCAAGCATTCATGAAGTTGCACTGATACTCGGTGCAGAACTATCAGCTCAAGATTTACTCCCTATTTACGATGGGTTTATCAAAGACTTGGATGAAGTTAGAATTGGTGCATTGAAACACTTGGCAACATTTTTAAAAGTTTTGAAACCCGAAGATCGTAGTCAATTTTTGCCACGATTACAAGCGTTCCTATCTATGGATAATGAATGGAATTGGCGATTTCGTGAAGAAGTAGCATCTCAGTTTTTACAAGCCATTTCACTTTATACAACTACTGACGTATCAACACATATTGCACCACTATCATTTCCATTATTGATGGATAAAGTTGCAGCTGTACGGCAAATGGCCCTCGAATTAGTGACAGAAATCGTTTCATATTTGTCAACCGATGAAGAATTAGTGACGGCAATTATACAAGAATTGAGATTGCTGTTAACGGCATTTACAACTCGATGGACAGGCCGACAAACATTTGCATTACTTTGTGCATCTTTATTGAAACACAATGCAATCAGTGGCAAACGTTTCGCTAAAGAACTTTTGCCATCATTACTTGCGTTAGCGTCTGATGTTGTGCCCAATGTTAGATTGGCTGTTATGAGGACATTGAAGACACAAGTAATTCACATAAGTGATGATTCACTCACGATTGATCAAAAAGAGAAGATTAATCGAGAAATCAAAACATTACGAACAGATCGTGATCATGATGTTCGTACTGTCGCTGGTACCTTCGATGACAATGATTTTATGGTTTCTTGTTTGAAGCGAATGGAGGAACATTTGAAAAATTAAATTATGAGCAAAATTAATGGAGGATGAATTGTAAACAAAACGATCCAAGTGACTCAAAATGAAATGGTAAACTCATCTTATCTCTTTTTTCCGGAAGTGCTCACAAGTATCTTTTTCGCCGGCATTTTGGAACTCAGACAGTGAATGGAAACTAAACAAAAGAAATTTAGGATTTGACCTTCACATCAACCATCAACTGAACTCGAAATTTGACTGCCTGTATGGTCTAAATATATGAAACGATGTTTCTACGAATGCTATTGATTTTTATAGAATATATTTCCACGTTTTTCTACTGAAAACAAATTATCGTATAAATGAGAATGGGACAGTATATTCGTTGAAATTCACACCCAACGTTTGCATTTCATTTCGAAAATATGCGCATACAAATACAGCCTCATCAATCAACACATCAATTTTTTTAACGTCTTAATTTTTGTAACTCTTTATAACATAGATACATTATCCCTCGCACCATTAACAATTTAGTTTTTTTTGCAACAGAGAAATCCCAAAATAGAGAGTTGCTTTGAGAATTCAAAAAACAATAAGAATGTGGGTAATGAGAAAACAAAAAAACCAATGCCTGTTGTAGTGGAAGAAAAAAATATTCTCGTATTGCACAATAATTTTTTTTTTTTTATACGATCAAGATGAACACTAACAATGATGATGATGATTTTGTATATTATGAATGCAGTTTGTATGGAAAGAGACATTATAATGGAAGAAAGTTATTCCGGTTGAGCACATTTTCATTCCCACCCATTCATTTCCTTCAAATTCTTCATCTCTTCCTTTCCTCTGTCAAGTGGCAATTGTTAGCTGTGAATATTACCGATTATTAAAAAAAACATGATTTGGTGAAACAACGATGTGTAAAATAAATTATGTATTCGATAACATGGATGACGAAAGGAATCGAACAATGATAGCGAAACAAAATAAAATAAAGAAGAATATTTCAAAAATTAGGTTGCTTATTCGATTTGGCTGCGTATTTTGAGTATCTCATCATTCGTAATTATCTAAGATAATTGATAAAAGATGCGATATACATAACTTATGTTACTTCTTGAAGTTTTTCTTCGCCAAATGTTCACTATATGTTTACATAACTTGTGTCTTCTTACTTGGTTTATGTTCTACTGTTGTGAAATGATGAAAAATCTGCGAACAACCGTTCAAATTTTCATTTTATGTGTAAGCCAATGAATATGCGTCATTTCGGGGGGCAACGTTTTTGGGTCGTAAGCGCTTATTGGAAAATCAGCATTCTGTAACGCTGTACTCATATCACCTAATGAGTTTCAAAAGTAAAAAGTCGAAAATCCACTGAAAATACTATAGTATCAGTCGGAATCTCAAAGGAAAAATCTCCACTAAGAGGCTATGATAGAATTTGTTGACTAAAATGATTTACGAATCACGAGAGCTCGAAGTCAATCCTTAATAAAAAACTACTTAAAACCTCAGATATTTTCAAATTATTTGATCCAAATTGGAAATTTTGGCAACAATCTTGTATGATTCCCAAAGTCGAATTTCTCGATGATCTGATACACGAATAGAAATGTAAAAAAAAAAGTTTTTTCTCACAAAGTACAAATTTCCAAACGAGTACATCGGCGGAACAATGTGGTCCTGAGTGAACCATCCTTGTATAAATCGGCCTACGTATTTTCCCTTGTAAATATCAATTTTTTACATAATTATTTTAATATTCACAAGTACTCATCTGTTTCGCTAAATTTATGATGAATGTTTGACGATTTTTGATGCACTCTATGGATTTTTCCATTTGATTATTCCCTATTTCCATGAACTTTGGCACACACTCACATTTTTCGGGGATTTTTATTGACATCACCAAACCTACAGTTGGGATCAGTACCACCAAGTACAAATTCTACAAATTTTATGGAATAGTTCGACATGATTCGTGTCGATTTATTTTTGTCAAGATGTCATAGGTATTCCACGGTTAGGATCTATGATGCGTTCATACTACACAACATTCACATGATGCGAATATTACAATTATTCTCTTACAATTATTCTTTAAAGTAGTTGAAACTTTTTCATGTATTGACAAAATAGCACAGTTGGTCAAACTCGATTTCTACTTTATAACATCAGCAGCTCATCCACGTTAACATCATTTCATCAGATCTCGTGCATCGAATACATCGAATTGTGCGCTGAACAATAAACAACAAGTTATTGATCATCCAATCGTTTCTCATTTGGTCACATTAATGAATAAAACTAACCGTGCTGGAAATGAAGACAACAGAGATGTCTTCCAACATCAAAACAAAATTTCTTCTTGGCTGGCTCTACATTATACGGCACAATCATCGTAGTAATATAATGGGTCGATTAAGTACATGATCAGACGTTTCCGCTCGCAGGAACGACGATTATTATTCGGAAATTTTCCCGTGACATACTGAACAAAAGTTGGCGGACAATTCCGTGGAGCCCAGCTTCTTTTCCATTTCTTTTTTGGTCTAATATGTATGTACACAGACACAAAGGGAATTTCGCCGATTGATAGGGAAAGAATCAGGATTCGAATGGAATTTTTTTATGAATCAAAGTATCATTTATTGTCCTATTTTTATCAATAATTTTTTGTTTCACTCAGATAAATTGTACTTTCTTCAATGCCATGTTTTTAAATAAATAGGTACGTGTGGGTGTGAGTGTGTGTACTAGATTATCAGCGTCATTGACGTCTTGCGATCAATGGAAAAATTAATTCATCCCTTGTGTGTAGAATGTTTGCGTTTTAATAGATTCATTTTTCAATGGAATTTTTGTTGAGCGGAGATGTGTTCATCACGCGTATTCAGCTTCACCCGTCTCCTTAACATCCGTTGTTTCACTTTTCGACCTGAAAATTCAATTTTCCAGATGAAAAAATCATTTGCTTGGGATGAATCTTTTGTATTGAAGTAATATTACATAGGAAGATGGGGATATAACGAATGAACAATTCTATATTACATAATATAAATTTATATTACATAATATATTACAGATTATGGCTTGACACCGGAGCACATTTCGTCCCATTCATACTTGATCCTGACTTGTTTCTTATCATTTCAACATGTTTTTGTTTTTCGCACGCGTTTTATATGCCGATCTTCCTGTGCTCCTGTTGACTAATACTCATAGGACTTTAGTTGACCTAAAACTTCCCAGATTTCATTGAAAAGAGATAATATAATCTCCTTTTACTTAATTACTATTATTCAATATTGATATTATTACTGTTTTTACTATAATTATTATTATCAATTTCATCAGCAACGTGTAAAAATTTTGTAACGTGCGCGCTATATTCCGCTGTGCACATTTTTCGTTTTCATTTTCTCATATTAAGGACAACGACACAATGAGGTAAGTTGGTAAACATTTGTGTGATAGTATATATCCCGTCTATAGACCCAAATCTATTTTTCTCAAATCAAAATTTATACGAGAATTGGCTCCACATCTGCTCCAGTGAAAATTCCATATTGTGTGCATGAACAAATCAGTGAAATGGATAGAAACTCCTGCTAATATTTTTCACCGAGTATGGGAATGATCTATTGTAATCACAATTTTCCTTATTTTCATCAATAATTTCATTGTTCTGCTATTCTCCATTAATCAAATAAATAATGCAAAGATTACATCCATACATATTGAGAGCATGATCAGTTCCGTTTAGGATGCGCGTTAAGATCGGTCTGGCACGGAATGTGTTTATGGAATTCGGTAAACAGTGCTATTACCAATAATTTGAGATGGAAATATCCAATTTAGCCTATCTTTCCATCTATGTATACAACAGATCAACTTATCCGACGCGTGTTGGCAAATGACTATGCTTTGGTCTTAATTAATATTTCTATTCAGATGGCCATTCATAATGATAATAACTTCCTATCAGGAAGTTAATAATATAATAGATGACCTCTGAAGGCTACAAGTCTTCCGAATTTCTTCCCGTGCATCCTTGATTTTGCGCCGAAAGAAAAGGTGTATCGAGTATCCAACTGTCACTAAGATCGTAAAACATATTCTGTTTCCCGATGTTTCAAGGCTATTATTATTATTATTATTATTTTTTCAAGTTATTTTATCGTTTCATACTAATTCCCTCAATGGTCACGAAGTAACCCTTCTAAAATTCCGCTATATTATCAACAGAGTTATTATTAGCTTCGTACATCTGTGTATATTGAAATTTACATAGACTTTTTATTTTAGTTCTTCATTCCTGCCAATGTTTTTTTTCTCGATAAACAAAGATTATCTCAGAAATATCACTGAATTTTTCACTGATTTGCTCCATTATGCGATAGTAAATATTAAATGTTATCTCTAATTGCGGGGAGCCAGATGAGAAGTTTTCACCACTTGTTCACAGATATTCACAGTCATGAAGCACGAAAGTTCAACTAATTCAAATATTTGCCTATTCCCTTATGATCGTCCATTAATAATAATAATAATAATAATAATAATAATAATAATAATAATAATAATAATAATAATCTATACACGACCATGATCGTGAATACAAATATAATTTCTACATTTCTAGCCTTCCTCAATTGTTCCTACATATATAATTTTCACACAATTTTTGATGAACTTTTGTCGCTTTATTCACATGACTTACGACTTTAGCGATATCATGCATATTGTGTTGTTCACGAATCGAATTTATGCTCTCGGTGTAGTGTATATGGAAAATTAAAAGAAAATGACGCGAATATTTTTGTTTTTCTTCTTTTCGAAATTCGTCTTCTCAATTCAATTCATGAAATTCAATGAAAGCATGTATAAGCATGTATATGTGCCTACAAAATGTAGAAATGCATATCTTCTTCATTTTATAGTCCCTATTTTTCTTGGAGTTTCCCGCAACTTCATCTGACCACTCAAGCTATCAAATAACTGACCGTGTGGTCTTGGAATAAATTGCTCGTCGGATTTCTTCAAAAATACTTCTTAACTGAAGAGTGTATATGCATTAGGATACAAAAATACGAAGATGAAAAGTTTCTCTCTTAGCTTTTTCTCTTTTCATCATTACAATTCCCTTCATTATGTATAGATTTGTTTTTCCTCTCAATCCAAATAAGCACACATAATCAAAATTTCTTTCTATCGTATATTCGGTCCATATTGTGATATTTTTTGTTCGGAATATTCGAAAGTGTTTTATTATTATATTCCCCAATGTCAATAGCTTTTGCCTCAAACTTTAACCCTTAATCGGAAAACCTCGGTGCCGTGATGCCATGACGGTAATGTGTGCGCTGGCGTTCATGTGCTTGTATGTCAATGCAACACCAATAGTTCACACAAAACAGTACAGATAGATTTAATATTTTATCCCCGGCCGTAGTAATAACCATAGATTGCGATTACACCGCCACCGATCAATACGGTACCTATTCCTATTGTTACAGGCATAAATAATGACCTCTTGAGCTTTCTCCAGTCTTCCGATTGCTTTTGACGTCGTTTCATCTCACGGACTTGCGCTGCCATGCGTTCTTTCTTCTCATTTTGATGCCGATGACGTAATTCACTTTTATCATCCGGACGTAAATCCGAATTTGAATTTGAGTTCGAATTAGTTTCATTAGAGTTTGAACTATCGAATTCTATCTCGTCATGTACATTATTATCGTAAGTGTTATTTATGTTTGTTGGTTTGCTTTTCATGACATCTGAAGGAGTTGGTGGTTCCATTGGTAACGGTTTATTTGGTGGACCAATCCCATTTTCTGTGCAAAAGAAGAAAAAGATAGAAACATGAAATGTTATCTTCCTCCGAGATGAATGAATTATGGTTTGAAATGAATTGGGTAACCCTAAATGTTTCCGAAAATACCAATACAAAACTTGTGATAATAGATGGACGCGATTCATTTGCCTAAAATTCGGGATTGAGCGTCAAAATATGGCGTGGAAGTGAAAATGATATAGAATCACTCGGCTGGCTTGATCAATTACACAATTCGGATCAGTCAATGGGATTGAGTAGACGACATGAACTTTTCAGGAAAACGATTGCATATCGGGTAATGTTAAAACTTTAGGTCATGCAGCTCTAGAATAGTATTGACATTTTTGCAAAAACTTTGCAACCTTTACAATATTTCAGGATGACGAAATTGATCTGATAGGTTATCTTTTTATGAACACGGTTATGGTGATATTGCATATTCTATATCAGAAGATGTGGGGTTTTATCACTTTATCACACTCGAAAATTTCTCGCTAATATCCATATTAGTACTTACCTCAATTATCTTTCATTCTGAAACAAATGCTAATATTGTTGTTGATCTTCGTCATCATCAGAAACTTGCATTATCGTTTTAGATTGCAATCGTTTTCGACATGAATTGCTACATTATAGAGGCAGCCCTCGCTTTTACGCTATGCAGGCTCGATATATGCGTCGTAAATTGAACCGACGTAATTCGAATCTTTTTTCATACATTTGTATATATTATGGATGTTTGCTTGAAGGACGGTGTCAACATTTTTTTTTGATATAATTTGAAATGACTTAAATCAAAACGGCGTAACTCGAGGACCGCCTGTATTCATTATACAAATTGTCGCGTGTATAAAGCTGTGGGGAGATGTGTATCACTTTTTGCCATCTTCGTTATATTAAATTTTTCGATTATTTTTTATATCAATAAACTTCCCGAGACTGAACTCTATGTCTTTTTCTACCGTTTATTTGGGCCTGTTGTTGATGAAACTTGTCTTACAAATTTAGCTTACACAACTAATAGAATGATTATCATTTCGGCAATACGGGCAATTAAGCCAAAATTTTGTTGTACAATAATATTTGAGAAAATTCAAAAAAAGTATAATAAAGTATTTACCATTTATCGTGGCAGGACTTGAAGTCACGTCTGCCATCATACTCCTTGTCAATGAATCGCCTCTTGGCGGTGGTAAAGGCGGTGGTTCGTCATCCTCCTCCTCCTCCGCCTCCTCCTCCTCACGCAAGGTATTGCTTGAGAGTATATTATTTACGGCATCGTAATGATTTGTGATCAAATCAATTTCGAAATTCTAAAAGAGGAAAACGTGATGAAGAAAATTGCCCAATAAAGAAGTCACTATCATTCGGTTATTATCATAAAGATATAAAACTTTAGACGCAAATATTAAAATTGTTTTACAAAGTACGCCACATGCACTGACACGAAAAAGAACTATATAAAAATTAATTGTGAGAAATATGTCACTCTGAAGTGATATCATTTACCAGGTTATCCGATGACAATCGTTTCGCTCCTTCAATGATTGCGGCATACGAAAATCTCAATTGATCAGGAGTTTGAATCAATCCCATCCTGGATTTCCGCATTTCTAGAAGAACTTCTCTGACATTCACCGAGTTCAGTCCATTCTCCTCTATCTAATTGAATCAGTTATAATTGTGACTATTATTCATTCACTTAATTTCATTGATTTATTTGTATTTTACCCTTCAACACAAATGATGTCACTCGACTATTACTCAACAAAAATATTGCTGATACCATTTGGATATCGTGATATTATTTGTGGCGTAATTTTGTAATGAATCACTAGGAATAACCATTTATTTCATGAAATGTATGTCTTTTATTTAGGTTATTATTAAATCACCGATCTGAATGAAAGTTTCACAAAGTTTTATGCTACACGATTGTTATCGGGTTGTGTAGACTCTATCCAAAATAGACCTTTCTGAAATCCTACTCCACTCTGAATGAGGGAAATTATCTTCGTCTGTTTTCGGTATTTCTATTGTTATCAGCTAAAACTCGATTGATGGGAATCACCGCTAAATTTGGAACGTATGATTTTGATGAACGGTACTCGAGGCTCGAGCTCATTATCACACCGACCAAGAAGCGTTTTGATATTCTCAGGTTATTTCGCACGGTAGGAACGATTATTTTCGAACTATCTACGTATGGATGTTCTAATGCAATGAAACATTACGAAAGAATTCGCAAGACGTAATATACAAGTGTAAATGATTCCTCGGAAATTTAATGCATTCGTCATGTCATATCCACGTTCATGTTGTTTACATAACGCTCTCAATTCTATCACCAATTAAATTTTGGCAGACAGAAAATATTCAACGCTGTTCTCACGAGTTAAATTACCATTTAACACCAATTGATTGGCATCAGCTCTTCTAGTTCTTTCAGCTGAAACACCATTGAAAAGAACGCAACATAATGCTAGAGGCGACGGCAGTCGCCCAGAGAGTTAAGTTCAGTGGAAAAGATGCGCAAAATATGTATCCCATCTGATTCATAAAATGAGCCTTCGAAAAACATTCCTTCTCAACAATTTAGCCATGAGAAAAAGATGCATAAGAGAAAAAGCTGATGAATACTGACCAAGATAAGACACGTGTCAACAAGACAAAATGTTCCGGAACGTCCAATCCCAGCAGAACAATGAACGATTGGTGGTCCGACATCAGTGTCGAGTGCACCAGAACCACGTACATTCATGAGAAAACGCAGAAAGGCAGTAGGACTTTGTGGAACACCAAAATCCGGCCATGTAGTATAATGGAAATGCGAAATGTCGCGGCTCTCCATGCTTTCAACATCAGTCAATCTGTTTGCACATAATTTTTCTTTTTCATTTTTGATTGAGAACATAGCAGGAATTCTACGCAGTTACATCAGTAAGAAAAAATACGGAAACAGAATATTTTTTCAGTTGTAATTGTGCAACTGAAAATAAATCATTACCCACTTGTGATGATATGTTGACAAATAAATCATGATCTACAGACTCTAATATTCGGGATTCATGCGAAAAACACAAGAAATGCCGTAATTCTTATAGGGATATATGAGCTATCCATATCCATATTTAACCAACCGTAGAAAACATATTTACTAATCAATTGGAAATTGTTCTGAAAAATTTCTACCCTTTACAAAAATTAAGAGATAATTACCTCAATATATAAGTGGTATAATCTGATGATTGAGTCTTGCTGACAAATTCCACTTTCAAATTCACATCAGGAAACATCATTGTATGACTTGGAGAGGCTGCCATTGGCCAGTATTGATGACATTTGACTTGATCTTTCTCAATAACTTTATTCAACATTAATATTGCTTTGCTGTTTTGTTCCCACACCATGAGCCAAAAGTGACCGGCTGTGCATGGCAAAGGACCCTGTGTCAATATATAGTGACGATGTGCTCGCTCCACCTTCCAAATTGGGAAAAAAAATCGTAAAACGATTGGGATATTTAATTTCCAACCTTTCGGACATTTACCTTGATGAAATTAGCATTGATATAATCACATGGCCCCCTTTTCAAAATGACGCGTGTATGATCATAAGGTGCTACATCCCTGTAACGATTGAGATTTTTGTTCTGTGGCTTCTTAGACTCATTAAATGTATAGTCGAAAGTGGCGCACTCATGGCGAATATGCTGAAAAGTGAAGTGCGATTGAAAAACGAGTTAAACAAATAAATGCAAGAGAACAAATAAGAACGCCTATCAACATTAAAATTTCAGTTTCTACGATATGATAATTTGTTATAGACAGTTTCACTCCTTCAAATTCTCAGTTTCGCCTTCCATAATCTTATGATAAAAAAACCAAAAAAAAAACGCATGCGATATTGATATGGAAATATTGTCTTACTTTCTTGTAAGCCCAGGCAATTTCATTCGATACATGATTAGAATTGATCGATTGATAGAGCATAAATTAACATAAGAGTACAAACGAAACATGTTGGTGTCATAATTAATGCACAAAAAATATAGCCTTGTTTCGCTAGTTTTTGTAATGTCACCGGATCATGCATGTAACAATTTTGATATTTCAAGTTTCAATACAGTTCAACTATGCAGCAGTTATTTCATGGCTTCAATAACAACTTTACAAAACACGTCTTGAATATTGAATGATAATACAGCCATAAAAACTACTTATTGGATTGACTATTATTTTTCTATTGACACAATGTCTTTCAAAAAGCGGATAAAGTACGACATTCGAATGCCGACAGCAAATTATGCACAATTCAGTGCTCATTTTCCTCATGGGAGAAGCGAAACTGAGTGAAATTCATATAGTACGGGGATGAAATGCCAGTGAAGATTCGGATAATGCAGTATATATCTCAGATATATCGATATGTAAGAATCTACGTATGCATGATAATTGGCTGAGGTGATTTGGTCTTCCATACTCCAACATAAAAAACGGATGAAACCAAGCATGCATGGATGATCACAAAGCAAAGTTCAGTCTCTTACATATTCATCGACATTTTCGTAAAAGTTCACAGAAAAAGAGAATATCTGATGAATCTCACAGGACATCTTTGCTGAACAAATGGAGAATAGTAGAGTGACTCAAATGAATGGAATCAATCATCGTGTCATTTATGTGAATTCATCGCTGTCAATCGCTAATGACGTGAAATTGGAATTGTGACTCTCATAATCGCCCCCACTCACCATCCGTTCGTCATATTATTTGATAAATTTGTCTCCATATTTTGGTTTCTTTCATTATTCTCATCCCTGCGATGTTTCATTCTCACCTGATAAATTATTGGCCAAGTTTCTGTCGAATTGATTTGCAAATACTCCGTCTCGACATTGCTTGCGGCGTCCTGCGTCTCGTTGGTCATTGCTCTGAGTGATTCCACCGCCAACCCAACTATATAGTCTAGATGTTTTTATTTTCAGATTTATTTCGTTCTTCCGTAGTTCTAATTACACACCAACTGCAACTTCTTCATCAATCGTTGTAATGTTTCAGGTCGATTTTTATTATGATGTCATGCAGTACTTCGAAAAGAATATACCTTGACGGTGTTTGATCTGCGAAATAATTAGTGTGACGGGTGGAAAGCGGCCAATGAAATGGAACAGAAAATGATGAAGCAATAAAAAAACGGACGAACAGCTCTCACGTTCTCTCTCCTTCTACACTAGTACTTCCAACAATATATTGGCTAGGGGCCATGCGGAAATAATTTATGCACACTGGCACTTGTTATGTGTAATCCTACTGAGAGTTTTTCCGAGGGATCTGATCGAATACACTCACGCTAATATATCCTTTTTTTCTCTCTACGAGTTACTGTGTCCGCGTGTTGGTACTTGTGTTTGTGAATAACCACTATCCCACCGCCCTCCTCTCTCAACTACCATTCCTATTTTACTTAGAATGAAAAACGCATTTCACAAACTCACACGCTCACACGAATTTATCTACATGAATGAATTCGCGGAAACAATGTGTTTTTTGACTATCAGATAGTACAAACAAGGAACAACTATGAGCTGTTTCACGAAACTCGCATGAGTTTTTGAGGTTTTCCGTCTCCTTTCCTTCCCATACGAATTTTATGCAAAACATTGATGCCAACATAACCCGATATCACATAGATAATTCTTACCGCATAGTTAACACCTCCATGAACCTGGCCGCGCGAAATCATTTTTTCTTATTTTGATATAAACGAATCAATTGTTCGTCCTTTGTTCTTGAATGTTCGTTAAATTTTTT
>JAPYZF010000914.1:0-16545 GCA_030523045.1 Meteorus cinctellus
GCTTCTCTAAAAACATGAGCCATATCACTCTGCTTAGAGATAAATTATGAAGTCTCAAGGGTATGGAAAAGGATAACAACTCAACAACACAACAAATCTAAACTAAACAAAAATCAAGGATAGTATACAGTAGAGGAGTGACGTGTTTTATGTGCTTTATGTTAAACTCTTGCTAGAAAACGTTAGATGATTTGTTAGACTGCGTGTTTGGCAATTTCGGATCCAGAAATTTTTTCTGGTTCTGTGGACATGTAAATTGGTGCAGGGGTTGACAGAGCTTTGTAGACAGATAAGGATTAAAATCAAGTGGAGACGTTTTAAGGTTGGTTTTCAGTTTGAGCGTGTGCGTGAAGTAAACTGCTTGATCTCGTGTTTTCTTATATTGGTGCTGCCATCTATTGTTTATTGGCTGAACGACTGACTGGTTCATGATGTCGTGTGTTTTATGCTTTTCTGAAATCTTGGATGCGGTGCATTCTATCAAGGCGACCTGTCAACATCGCCACAAGTTTCATCCGGCATGTGCAAAATTGAAATACAACTATCCCTCATCTGCTGAGGCTGCTGAGGCTATTATTAAGGTTGGGTGTCCAGTGTGCTCTGAAGGCAAACTATTGAGTCGACTGTCTTCACTGGGAGCGCATCTCTAAACAAGCTCAGCAAATTAGACAAGCTAGATAAACTGGATAAGTTGGATAAGCTACAGGAGTCCACGGATCAGCTATTACAAAAGTTTGATGGTCTGCAGGCTCGGCAAAGCGTGCTAGCTGAGAAACGTGATGACCTGAGTAAAAGGGTAGATGAGTTAGATAAAACAAAATCTGGAGGTAATGCTAAGGTAGCAGAACAGGTTGTCAAGGCAGCTGATCTTCTGCTCAGCTGTAATTTTGAGCAAAGAGCACTACAAATGGAAGCTCAAGTGCTGGCTGATGAGATATCAATTTCAGGGTTGCAGGAGAAAGCTAATGAAGATTTAAATGGAGTAGTCAACAAGTTACTGGGCGTGTTGGACATACCGGTTCAAAGTGTGAAATTGAAGTCGGTGCGCAGAATTGGGAAGCAGAATGTGGTTAGGTCAAGGTCTGGGAGACAGAGGCAGCGTGATGTTCTTGTTAAGTTCAACTCCAAGGAAGCGGTTGATACCATAATATTAAAATCAAAGAGCACGGTTATCCCGGTGGATTCGTTAATCTCTAGAGCTGATGCATCATCGGACTTGATTCGGCTACATCGTCGGCACCCTCCCCAATTATATAAGCTGCGTCAACAAGTTCTCAAAACTTTTCCGAAATTGCCTGCGAAAAATGTTTGGATCACTGCAGCGGCTATATTTATTAGGTATGCTTCGGATAAGTCGCCGTTGAAGCTGCTGCCTTCATCGGGATTTGATCAACTTAAAGAAATGTTACAATAACCGCTTCTCAGTCAGTCATCGCTCTCAAATAGATCAGTGCTAGCGGATTTGGAGGTTGAATCGCATCTTTGCATTTGTCACGTAAACATTCGCTCTCTGAACTGTAATTTTAGTTTATTCAAAGAATTCTTTAGGACACACTCATTTGACATTATAGCAGTAGGTGAGACATGGTTGAACTCAAACATGTCGGATGCTCAGTTCAAGATACCATAGTACACAATTCATAGGAATGATCGAGTGGGCAGAATTGGTGGGGGTGTTGCATTATACATCAAGAACACTCTGACCTCTCGACTGATTCTCAACTCTGATTATACTCCTGATCGGCCGGAATACCTTCTCGTGGAAGTCTGGAACTCGACTAGGAAAAAAGTATTAGTGGGTACTGTATATAATCCGCCTGCCTCGACGTCGCTCAACCTTCTTGAATCTGACTTGGGTGAAATCATGCCGAGCTATCGGCATGTCATACTTCTGGGAGACTTTAATATTAACATGAAGGCTGCTAATACAACGTCAGATAGCTTGGTAGAGTTTTGCGGCTGTCTTGGACTGCATCTGGTTGACTATGAATCAACGCATCACACTTCTAGCTCGCACTCATGGATTGATCACTGTCTTGTAAGCAACCCTGACTTAGTAGTATCTTCAAGGCAATCGTCGGAGCCATTCCTAGCTGATCATGACCTGATTTCTCTTCAAGACAACTATATGGTACCTACGAAAGCTAGGAAAAAGATCTGGTGCAGGAACTGGTCTAGAGTTGATGAAAGACGTCTTCAAGAGTCTTGCAATGATTTGGACCTTGCTGAATTTGATAGGGTTAACTCGGTTGATATGAGTAATGAGTGTCTTCATAGCGTGATGAATGAAGTTATTGAGATGGTTACGCCAATAAGATTAATAAGTGTTCGAGATTCGCCAGCGCCTTGGATTACGTAAGAGATCAGAGGACTTCAGCGCCGTCGGTCGAAACTATATAGGATTTTCAGGAGATCAGGATTTGCATTTAAGGAATATACGGCGTTGCGATCGCAAATTAAGAAAAGGATCACTAGAGCAAAGAAAGACTACTTCAGTCAGCGTTTCAGAAACTGTAAAGATGCCAAATCTCTATGGAACGATTTCCGAAGTCTTGGACTGGTCAAGAGTCATGACTCGGTCACTGCTAATGAATTAGACCTGGATGAGCTGAATTCTTTTTTCACCTCTGCTGCTGGTTCCCCTACAGGCCCGTTTGATTACGGTTACTTGGAAGAAAGAGTGGTTAAATGCCATAGTGTATTTTCGCTGAGGCGTCTTGATCAGAATGAAGTGAGAAAGGCAATTATGAGGATAACCACCAACTCACTGGGCCCGGATGGTTTTGAGATCATAACGTACAAAGTTTTGTTACCGTTTTTCTTGGATCGGATCACGGACTTATTTAATAGGTCTTTAGAAGAAGGTGTTTTTCCAACAGCATGGAAGCGATCATATGTAGTGCCTCTGCCGAAAGTGCATAGTCCAAATGAATACTCAGATTACAGGCCGATCTCTCTATTGTGTACTTTGTCAAAATCGTTGGAAAGGTGTGTTTATGATCAAATAATGAAGTATTTGACGATTAACGGTATAATTGATGATTACCAGACGGCGTTTCGAACAGATGTGAATACGCAGGACGCTATTCTGAGGTTCAGTGATGATATACGGGTGGGAATGGAAAATGGAATGATCACCCTAGCAGTGTTCTTTGACTTCAGTAAAGCATTTGACTCTGTGGTGTTCGATCTTCTTATTTATAAACTTGTTATGATGGGCTTTGATGCCATTTCCATTGCATGGATAACGTCGTACTTGAAGGGTCGGTTGCAAGCGGTGCGTAACAGTAGTGGTGGCATTTCTAAGTGGATGGAAATCTCAAGTGGTGTGCTTCAAGGCAGCGTCCTCGGTCCACTACTTTATTCTATTTTCGTTACTGACTTGGGACTGTTGCTGAAGAGGTGCAGGCATTTATTTTATGCTGATGATTTGGTCATCTACCTTACATGTCATATCAACAATCTTACTGAGTATGTCAGGACGCTAAATGAGGCAATTACTATAATTGCAGAGTGGTGTGTTAAGAATAGTTTGAAATTAAATCTTGGTAAAACCAAGGCAATGATTTTTGGTACATCGCATAAATTAAATGACTTAGAGTCTCTATCGGTTCCTAATGTGTTGCTTGATGGTAATGTAATAGACTATTGTAAATCGGTGAAATACTTAGGAGTTATTCTGGATGAAAATCTAACATAGTCACTACAGGTGACAGAAATTTGTAAAAACAGTATGCGAGCTTTGGCTCAGTTGAAAATGAACGGTGACGTGTTTGATGAAAAACTAAAAACTAAGCTAGTTAGTACTCTAATTTTCCCGATTTTCGACTACTGTGCAGCAATCTACACAGACATTACTGCACTGCGACAAATTCGGTTACAACGCAAGCTAAATGCTTGTGTCCGATACATATTCAAGATACCTAGGTATGAGCATGTAACGCAATATTTTGTTAGGCTAAGATGGCTAACTCTTAAAGTAAGGCGTGAATTCTTTTTGTCATGTTTAATATACAAGGCGTTGTACCTAGGTCAAAAGCCATTATTTAATCATGAGCTACGGGTAATTGTGCCATGGCTGCGTAGAGGAGATGTGCGTCAAGACTTTCTTGAAATTCCGAACTGTAAGAGTGCAAAGTATGATAGATCGTTTATTGTGAGTGCGATTAGAGCCTGGAATCAGCTACCGGTCTATTGTACGTGACAGCCGACGTTTTTAGAATTTCGTAGAACATGTTATGAATATTATTTAAGTCGTGAGAGCTAGAATGATATGACTGAGAATGTGTAACTAGTATGTTACATCTTATGATTTTATATTAATCTATTTATGTACTTTACCATGTATAATCACTGTATACAACAAAAATCTCTGTATCATGTTGGCCGCAAGAAGTCTCGATTTCATGGCCGTGAAAAAAAAAAATAATAATAATAATAAATAATAATCTATTGAATTATAGAGAAAAGATAACGTCTTTGAAATATGGAAAGTTACTCAAACTCACCAACGCAGCAAATCTAAACCTAATATTGTTCAATTGATTCTTCAATCAATTGAATTATAGAAAGTATGTGAAGTCTTTGGATTGTGGAAGGTGATACAAACTCACCAACACAGCAAATCCAAAATGAACAAAAACTAATTGAAACTCCAACCAACACAATTGAATTGAATAGATTATCTAAAAATCTATCTATGATCAATATCAAATGTCAATATCAAAACACTATAAGAAAAATAGTGAATGTAACCATTATTTATGTGATATTATGAAATCTTCCGATGATTCACGTGCAGATCACTTGTTCAATGAATCGTTTTGACAGCTATCTATTTTGATGTGTTCGACACAAATTATATGTGAAGATTGTTCATATCTTAGGAATACCATTCTTTTGTTCAACAGCAACTACGATATTCAATTGATTCAAACGTGTTGGAAGTATGTGATATCATTAGTTTTCAATTCTGCAACGAACGAATTCCGTGCATGCGTGCGTGTGTATGTATGTATATATGCATGTCTGAATGAATGTCTGAATGAATGTATTTATACGCGCGCGCGCGTGGAGGGGGGGGGGGGGGGGGGGGGGGCCCCCCCGTCGGGTGGGGTTTGCGAAAAGATTATGCTGAATTTGAAGTCGATCGGACATATAGTTTCGGCGATCTCGTGATGAGTGAGTGAGTGGTATTTCGCTTATATATATATAGATATAGATAGATAAGTCAGTACAAAATAAAATGCGTGTTCTAGTAAATCTTTTAAATTTATTACTGCAATTATAAATACAGTATTCTATAGTTAAAAATCATTTTAACAGTCAGATGTACAAGACCCTGAATGATAATTGTGATAGAAACATTAAAAACTAAAATTCTTTCTGCACCAAGAACAACAAATAAATGCTGTTTTTTTACAATTACAATATCTTTGCAAACGGTATAAGGAAAAACAAGCTTCATTTACATTTGTGAAAAATTTTTTTGTAGCACTGAGTCAACTGGCATACCAGGCATATTGTATCATTTCATGAAATATTGGTGCTGATAATTGGTGATGAACAATTGAATGGATTTTTAAGCAATCTTCACAAGAATGAATTTCGTAATTTTTGTCTAATAGATCAGCAGTGTTCTGTAATCGTTTTATGAAATTTTTTACTTGTCTATAGAAATAAACGTCACATGGTTGAACTAACGGAGTACATTTTGGAGGTATAATTTTTGTTGTGCATGTGGGCATTTTGTCTTCATCTAGGAATATTTCATCATATAATTCTGGTTTTGTTTGTCCTGTCCATGAGTCAATTATTAAAAGAAACTTATTCTTCTGATTATATGGCACCAAACATTTTTCCAGGAAATTTTGATGAAGAGTAGAGGTCAGTTTTCCTGATTTCGATGATGTTACAATAATATTCCTATATTTTTTTACATATTGTTCTATATTTTTTTTTTCATTCTGGGCCCGAAATCATCTGTGGGTTCTTGTAAACAGACGTAAACTTGCGGTAGTAATTTTCCAGATAATGTGATGCCATATTGTGCAGTGTATGTATGTGACAACTTATTCATATCTTGTACACTAGCAAAAACAGTTTTACTTCCTTTTTCTGTTAGTGTTCTGTTGAAATGTGATTGGTATTGACATCCTGAAAAAAAGTGTTATAATTTATTTGAAATAAATTCAATAATGAAA
Source organism: Meteorus cinctellus (assembly GCA_030523045.1). Taxonomy (NCBI): domain Eukaryota; kingdom Metazoa; phylum Arthropoda; class Insecta; order Hymenoptera; family Braconidae; genus Meteorus; species Meteorus cinctellus. Next base: position 6,204 of record JAPYZF010000914.1, read on the forward strand.
TGGATACTAATTGGTTTACAAAGAAAAAATGTTTGTACCTGTTTGATCTGTATTTATAATAAAATCACTATTGAAGTTGGGTAATAATCGTTTTGTTTGAAGACGAAATATTCCCGCAGAGGACAAAATTGATTCCGTGCTGTATGTTTCTCTTTCTGACACAAATCTGGTAATTTTCCGTTGACGGATATTGTGTCTTCGTTTGAATTTTGTTACCCACCGGTCCGATGCTTTAAATTGGAAATCTGGAAACTGACTGGCAGCAGCTAAGGCCCATTGTTGTAAATTTCGTGTTGTGAGTTGTTTATAATTTCTTCTCATCTCGACAAAACGGTCATATGTCCAAGAATCTATGACATGAAATTTATCAAATCTTGTTCACCCTGTTCTACGTCCTTTTTCCATAATTTGAAATGATCCATCCTTTTCAAATGACCGCATCCATGTTTTTGTAGTGTTCCCAGTTTCCAAGTAGGATGGGCTTTTGCTAAGTTCAAAACTTTAATTTTATATTCCGAGGGAATATAATCGGCCATATTCCTTTTTTTTTTTTCGTCTGGTACATAATCATCAATTGAGTCATCTTCTATTGCTTCAAAATTTCCTTCTATGCACTCCTCTTGAGCATGAATTAATTCTTCATCACTTATAAACTTCTTTTCATTCAACGCAACCAATGTAGTATTGTATAATTCTCTACCTAACAACATAGCATCTTCGGATAGTATATCAGAAGATTTTTTCGTAATTAAATCATTTTCGAGAAGTAAATTTTCGTAATACACCACTCCATCTTTCAGCAGTTGCTTCGATAAATCACTGTCTAAGGAGCTATCAGGAGTTTTTTCGACACTGTGTGCACTACTTGCTTCTTTTGTTGATGCCATTTTATTAATTGTGAAATGATTTTTCAAAGTAAATTTCACTTCACAAATGCATCTGCTCGTGATGAAATTCAGAAACGAACTGCTGCACAGAGCTCAAATAGGTAGTTCACATTGTAATGGTTCGTAAACAAGATTTATGGTACCCTTATAATCCGTTTTATTTTTCACTCCTCTGCCCACCTTTCAAAAAGTAAAATTTCCTAATCCTATTCTATTGTTATGTCCAGAGTAGGTATACATTTTGCGCTACACTCGATAGTTTAGAGCACATAGGTGTATCGACTTATAATTTTCAATTTATACATATTTATATGATAAATAATTTATATAGTTTATTTAATAAATTATTTATATAGTTTATATAATAAAAAAATAAATATTAAAATAAGAAAAAGAAAAAAATAAAAAAAAAGTCGACTAGCTGGGCTCGAACCTTCACAGGCGGGAGTACGAGTTTAGAGCTCTACCGCTTACTTTTTTTTTTTCATATAAAGTTTATTTGCTTTAACGAAATACAGATCAGTTACAGGTATATTTGGCTGCAAATTAACTTTAAAACTAGCCATAAGAATTATCGGTTATTATATAGTTGAATGTCCCTATAGTCGGGCTGCTCACAACTATCTTATTATTTATTAACTGTTGAGTTAATTGACTAACTTTTATTTGTTTTTCGTTTAGTGTGTATCTTAGATTAGTAATGATTTTTGTCTTGGTTTCAAAGCTGTTGATGTAAAATTGTAGTAAAACTTCATCTTTGCTATTTGTCATGCAGTGGGTTACTTAAAACTATATAGTTATATACATTTATATAATATTTACAAATGGCCGATTAATCGAAGGGTGCTCACCCCTTTTGTTGCCTTCTTTTTAATTGTTTTCTGTGTGGCGTCTCCTCAGTAAGCCAACAATATCTGTCGTTGAGTCTGGTAAAGTCAAGTTGGTCTCTTTGTGGGATTGAAGTTGATTGAGCAAACTCGTGTCTCGAATTGTTGTAGCTGTCGGCTGTATATTTTATTCTCTTGTCGTTTATTCCTCTCTTATGATGGTATATGATCGGGATATTGTTTTGATTTTGAATCAAGTCATTTCTGTCGTAGTGAATAAACATATGGGGAAAAATATAACCTGCGGTATTATATTTTTCTCCTTTTAATTGTTTCATGTCATTCACCTTTTTAAGCTCTTCGTTGTCTATTTCTCTCAGCTTGCTGAAGTAGTCTCGATTTAATTTGATGATTCTGATCTATATTCGCTACAGCATGCCCTTAGGCATTTTCGTTCGAATATTCTCAGTTTCTCCATTGTGGCTGCATTTATGTTCCACCAAATAGGAGAGCCATAGGTTAAAATTGGCCTTATCAGGAGCTGGTAACAAATTATTTTGACCTTTGGAGACAGGTTCTTGCAATAGAAAATTTTCCTGTTGGTTTGGAATGCTTTTTTTGCTTTTTCAAGTTGTTGTGTTACATGTTTGTTGAGCTTGAGCATATGATCCAAGTGAAAGCCTAAATATTTTACCTCATACTTGTGAGGTATTTTGATACGTTCTTTTGTGTCTGGATGCTCTGTATATAGTTGGAAATCGGCTATCCGCTCCCGCCTTTTGGTATTCATCTTAGACGATGATCTCCTGAAGAGAATTGATTCGCATTTTTCGGGGTTTATCCTCAGATTTCATTGTTGATATGTTTTGTTCAATTTGTCTAGGATCTCATTGAGTTCTTCCTTTATTAGAACTGGGTTGGTTCCAGTCACGTATGCGATAAAATCATCAGCGAATGCTTTGCCAAATCTATTCCCTTCCGAGTTAAGGCCGTACATTTTCAGGTGTCGGCTGGTATACATGTTGAAAAATATTGGTGAGTTCACCGTGCCTTGTTGCAGTCCCTCTTCAATGCGAAATAGTAGGGTAGATAAGTTATTACCGTCCCAGGTCCTAAATGTTTTGCCGTGGAGCATATTATAAAATAAAAAAATTAGCTAATCCTCAAACCCAGCTTTTTGTAATGTGAAGATAAAGCCCGCCAGCCAGACAGAGTCGAACTGAGGGAGGATGGGTGAGTGACTGCCTCGTATTTTATGTCATCTTTATGAATACGAATTTATGAATTACGAATTAACGCATAATTCTTAAGCGTAAACTTGTGTGCTTCATTTAGTTTTGTTTCAGATATAAGAACTATGTCCGGCTTGCGCATGTTAATCCTATTAGTAAGTTCGTATCTTCTTTTATTTGTCTGTATGGAGTTACATTTATTGCCATTATTAATAATCTGTTTTTTTTCTGATTGGTGTGATTTGTTGTGTTTCTCTTTTGATTTTGTTGTGTGATTTCAATTGCTCCATTTAGGCTTAGAAATTCAAATATAAAATCAAGTCTCTGTGAATTGAAGTCTATATTGTTCATTTTTTCATTGATATTTTTGATCTCTTGTGCCAGCCCCGTTACACAGTTTCTCAGTTCAACTGCCCAAGGTCACGGTGGTAGCATAAGTGCCGGATTGATATTACCTTGAGGGTGGAATTTTTGTGATCGATCCTGGTGAATCTGTTCATTGTTAATTTGGGCCTGGCCAGCTAATACCTGGTTGTATGAGCGATCAGTTCGATAAATCTGTCTATTGGAGGTCTGTTAATGGATCTTGGTTGATGTGGTTTGTTTTGGTTGTTAATATCAATTTTTCTTTTGTTGTTCGCCATTTTTAGCTAGGGGCAGCCTTGATAATTTGCCGGGTGCCCATTGTTTCCACAGTTTGCACAAGTTAGTTTCGTTCTGTCATCTTCTTTCGTTATTTCGCACACTCCTTTGGGGTGATTTTTGCTGCATTTCACGCATCTATACAGCATGTCACAAGTTGAGGCTGAGTGGCCGACTCTTTGGCATCTAGTGCACTGTAGGATTTTCGGTTTTCGAAGTCTCTCCCATTTGATTTTTTGGTAGCAGAGTTTTCTAATCTGTGTCAGATTTTTTCATATGCTGTCTGGTGATGTTTGTACTATAAAGTGACTCTTCCCCTGTTCTTTTCTAATAGGTAACTTTTTTACTTTGGTCAATTTCTCTTGTGTTAGTTTTAGATCCCCTATTTATTCTGTGATATCTTCTTCTGAGAAAATACCAGCTATGTTTTTGAGGAAGATAGTTACCGGGTTTTCCTCCTTTTTTGTGTAAGAGTAAAACTCTACTTTATTCCTAAAACATCGCTTGATTCCATCGTAAGTTTCGTGTTTTTTGGCGATGATTGTTGGATTTATTCTATTCACATATACTGTGAATAGGTTTTTATCAATTCCACTTTCTCTTAATTTATTGATAGTATCATTGATCATGATTCCATTTACAAAAATTGGGCGTGGTTTGAATTTCAGTGTCTTGTTTGTTAGTCTAGGTTCACGTCTCTGATGATTGCTTTGGGATGGCCCGTCCTCTGGTGTTTGGTTGAGGAGTTCGAACACATTATCCGTTTCCATGCTATTTGCTTTATTTATGTTGGGTAACTTACTGGTTTTTTTTTTGGTATTTTCCACTCATCGTTGAGTTAATTGTCAGCTATGTCATCAGGGTTCGTCGTTGATGACGATATTGATATCGATCTGGATCTTCCTATATTTGGTTTTATTTTGTCATTATTTTTTATTGCATTATTAAATAATCTGTCCAGCTCAAACGTTTCCAGCTTTCCTTTTCTGTGTACAATGTTTCTGGCTGTTTTTAACAGTCTCATATTCTCTATCCCATCCGCTGCTGAGGATTTTCTATTTTTCAATTCAGGGGTAGCCATCTTGGGATATTGCCCTTTAGCTACTAAGCGTGGTCGAAATATCACTTTTTGGTTAAGCCTTTCCCATAAACGTCACTATCAGCACTGCTTCTCATACAGTTGCTGTAATCGTATATCCGTTCATAATGAACACTGCTTGCTATTTTCACCATTAATTTGTTTTGATGCACATTAGATTGTCCGGTCTAACCTCAAATCTGTGTTACCTGTAGCACTGCTATCGTAACACTCCGCTCTACCGCTTACGCCACGGTACTCTCGAACGGAAATTAATGTAACTTATACATGCGCTAGTCTATGAAAATGGTCTACGTGTGTATTCATAGTGATAAGGAATGCTGTATTATCGTTTCTGTTATTATCCACGTTCTTGCGTTTGTTGATTTTGCTAAATTATTTTCTTGATATTCGTGTAGTTGAGCATCTAAATATCGTGATACGTAATTTATCATCGTTAAGTCTTGTGATATTTTGTGGTAAGTTGATTATTTAATGTGTTTCAAGTGTTGTGTATTTTGGAATAATCTATGGATTTGTTCTTGTAAACCACGTGTTCGTACTTTCTAGGCTAGTGCGTACGTTTTAAATATCAGCAATGCCGCTTAAGTTTGTTATCAGCCAGAAAAATAAAAAGCAGCTGTATAATAATGGTTATACTTATTCAGTTAATCGCGTCAGGGCTAACAAAGTGATGTGGGGGTGTACTTCGTATTATATTAGTAAATGCCCTGGTCGATTTCATACGAGTAGCCAAGAAGAGGATGGTATGTGTTTCTTATTATGTTTAGCTGGTTAAGCTTAATTTTTCTTGATAAAAATGTTTCATAATTGCAGGTGTTATTTTGAAAGAAACGGATCATGATCATCCGGCGTCTGTGGCAGCCGCTGAGGCTAAAGTCGTGATGTCAAAAATTCGTGAACGCGCCAAAACCTCAATACAGAAGACTAGTAAAGTCATTACTAATGAGTCACGTGGCGTAGCTGATGATGTTATTGGAAAAATGCCTGCTGTTGACGCTATTGCTCGCACCGTTCGGCGTATTCACCATGATGTCAAAAATATGCCGCTTGTTGCTAGGTTGTTAGATCAATTAATTATACCGGACGAATATAAAGTAACCGCGGGTAATGCTGAGTTTTTGATATTTGCTTCCCGTGAGGCTGTGCTAATTGTAATGATCACTTTTTGATTTATTCAACGAATGCTAATTTGGATACATTGTGCGATTGTAAAATTTGGTTCTCTGATGGAACTTTTCGTACCGTACCGACATTTTTCTATCAGATGTATTCGATTCATGGTCTCATCCGAGGTCATGTGGTGCCATTGGTGTACGTTTTGATGACAACTAAGTTGCATAAAACTTATAAGAATGTATTGAGTAAGCTGTGTGAATTGCAGCCACGGTTGTCGCCTGATTTAATCATGAGTGATTTTGAAAGTGCGTTCATGAAAGCGGCATCTGAGGTATTTCCGCGAACGAACATAAAGGGTTGGTACTTTCACTTTACTCAAAGTATTTGGCGTCATATACAGGCTTGTGGATCGAAACAGCAGTATAGTAACGATGTGAATTATGAAGCGAACCTGAAATTATTGTATGCATTGGCTTTCGTTCCAGAGGCTGACGTTGTTTATGCTTATGAAGAGCTATTGAGGACGCCGTTTTATGTTGAGCATTCAGTGGAGCTCGCTCCGTTAATTGATTACTACGAGAGTACCTAGATTGGGGTGAAGCTTCGTCTTCGCGGACGTCGCGGGCCGTCTTTCGCAATCACCACTTGGAATCATTATGATACTGTAATAGCTGACATCCATAAAACAAACAATCATGTTGAGAACTGGCATCACAGTTTCAATGCTTCCGCTAATGCCTGTCATGTCAATATGTTAGATTTCGTTGGGCTGCTTAAAGGTGAGCAGGCTAAAGCGGAGATGAAAATTATTCATGTGTTTTGTGGTGATAGAAGGCCAAGGAAAAAAGCGAAATATGAAAATAGTCATCAAAGATTGAAGACTGTTGTTGTGGCGTGTAATCGTGATGATGTAGTTATGTATTTGCGTGGTTTAGCGCATAATCTGTGATCATGTTATATGGAAGTAATTGTTTAATTTTACAAACGCCATGTGATATTTGTTCATTTTGTAATTTTGTAATTTTGTGATGACATTGTGTGTAATAAGTTGAAATTGTTATTGAGTTGTTTATGCTCTGAGTCGTTTTGTTCGGAGTTCTTTTGGACATAAGTTGTTTTTTTCGGAGTTATTTTGGACATGAGTTGTTTTGTTCGGAGTTGTTTTGTCCGGAGTTATCGATTTCGGAGTTGCATTGATTGAGTTATTTTGACCTAGCACCCTTGGATAGATAACCGGAGTAAAGTAAATCTAGAACTACACAAACATCAGAAATCATCAACTTCTTCGAATATCTATAGACTTCTATTCTTAAAAGCTAAAGATAAATACAAGGATTACCAATTCATCTTCACAGATGGTTCAGTAATTGAAAACAAAGCAGCTTGTGCAATAGTCTTCGAGAACAATGCGCCCAGCTATAGATTACCTGAAGGTGTTTCAATCTTTACATGTGAGGCCACTGCAATCCTCATGTCATTGGAACTATTAGAAATATCGGACAATACTAAATTTATAATAGCAACTGATTCAATGTCTTGTCTCATGGCAATAACCAACCCTTTCATTACCCATGAACTCGTGACAAAAATTCAAGATGAACTTTTACGTTAAGACACAAATTTACATGTGATTTTTATTTGGGTTCCGGCTCATCAAGGAACCAGTGGAAACGAAGAAACTGAGTCAAAGGCCAAAGCTGCAACTTCTAAAGAACCTGATCAAAGTCTAAAGATTCCTTTCCATGATTTAAAAAAATCCCTGAAAGATAAGCTGTTCAAATATTGGAATATACTATGGTCCAACGAGAGAACAAAGTTGCACAAGGTGAGATCCAAAGTACAGTTGAAAGTCCTGACATTAACAACAACAAGAGACCAATGTAAACTTACCAGATTAAGAGTGGGCCACACTAAAGTGACCCATTCTCATTTACTCACGAAAAGCTGTCAAAGGAAGTGTGAAAAATGCCAATCACAAATGACAGTATCTCATGTCCTCGTTGACTGCCCACACCTCAATGATGCAAGAAGAAAATACGACCTCAAGCCAGAAATGTCAGAAATATTAGCCTCGTCAGAAGAATGTTATAAAGTATTAGAATACTTGAAGAATTAAAATTTGTATGATTTAATTTAACTTAATTTAGTTTAAAATCCTCTTTTTTTTTTTTTTTTCTTTTTCTTTTCCGTTTACGTTTTTATATAACGACTTTATGAGTACAAATCCAATGTAGAACTTTTGTAAATATCTGTAGTCGAAAAGACTTTATTGTTGTCGCGACTTTAAATAAACAAATAAAAAAAAAAAAAATACCGAATGCATGTATCCTGGTTTGACACATGTTTCAATGTCAATTAACGGTAAACAAGATAAAATAGAATACCCTTTCACGCCTCTTATTTGATTTTTATTCTTTATTTGACGGAATTTTTCAGCTTACGCCTCCATTCTTCTACCAATTCTAATTTTGCAGTCGATTTGAAAAGAATAACAAGGTACAGTTTTTTTCCAGCAATTTTCGTACATTTAACCGTTTCAATTTCACATATATTGCATCCATATCGACCATTAAAGTTTAAGATGTTTTGCACTTGCGCCCGAGCTGGTGAATCTGCAATAACTAATGGATCACAAATATCTATTTACCTATACTTATTTTCATTTACTTATTTTCTTGTACCTTATTTCTTGTATCTATTTTCTTATATCTATTACTTCCAAATTTGTTTTAAACCAAATTTGAAAGCAAGGTAAATAATTATTCCAATTAATTCACCACCGTCCATCTTACGGGATAAATAAACTATTTTAGTATGAACTATTTCTCTAATTTTAGGATTTGTCCAAACAATACCTTTACAAAAACATTTTTTTAGTTTTAAGCAGATTAGCATAAGAAAAACATTCATCGGTGGTTCAGTAAGGTTATCATACCATAGCCCAGCAAATATCCCATATTTATCTCTATTATCTTGGGGAAGTTCTGTGATGATGAATAAAACCAGCCAATGACGGCTTTTAGCACTTTTTACTAATTCTAAGCCATCAGTATTAAGAATCAGAGTTAAATCAAAGTTATCTCTTTGATTTTGAGAATTAACTCCGATGAACTTACGACCATCAACAATATCCGATATATTTTTATCATTTTGCAATGTAGGTTTTTCTAACTTTTCAGCTAAGTTGTAATTTTCAAATAAAATTTTAATTTCAGTCACCAACATCAAATTCATGGAAGAAAGAAAGATCTTTTGAATTAGTTGTTGCACATATAAAACACTTAAATGTAATTTTCTTGTTTAGCATCTAAATTTCTGAATGAAATGAACATTTTCCGCAATAATAATGTTTAATAACTCGGCAAACATGCGCAATGTTTTGGACATATTGAAATAACTTATGCAATGTTTGTGACATTTGATTGTCTGCATGTAAAATTTTTAGTTGCATCTGTAACAACTGCTATGATGCAATTTTTCTAATATTATGTTTCACATAGAAATCTAATAACTGTAAAACACATTCATCCACCGTTACATTGCTGTTTTCATGCAACATTTCGTATTCATACGCATCACCAATGGTATCATTGTCATTGTTAATCTCATCAACTTCTTCATCAAAATTATTTTCATTATAATTATCATCATTGTCACTTATACCTTCACTTATATCATCATTTATTGATTCATCAACACTTAATTATATTTAATGGTGCAGGTTTTTCATCATCAATGTTCTCACTGGAAACACTGTCACAATCAGATAATAAATTATTAGGACGTTGCTATCAACATCTTCAGTGTCACAATGATTCAAAATATTTTGTAATTGATAATTACTATCCTGATCATTATTATCATCATCATCATAATCATTCAAGTTATTATTTGGACTCGAAATGTCTTCGAGGAAAAAACCTCTCGACCGCCAGCGACATAGTGTCCTCAATGGAATCTGAATTATAAATACATCAATTACAATTATATAATTACTAGTTGTAATGAAATGCTTATGCACTTGAAGAAACTAATTTACCGTTATTTATTATTCAGATATGATATCTCATTTCTTTATGAAAGCTGTTATGTTTACCTGCATCGATGAGTCAGAGGTGTGAAGCTTGTATTTTTTTTCTTTTGTCATAAATCGGAGACTGCAAACTATCGTCACTATTTCCACGGTTTGACATTGTTCAAATTAACTTCAAAATTAATTCTATTTCACAGGATAAATAATTTTCTGAATAATCCAGCTCACTTCTATTCAATTTGTCTCACCACTAAAAAAAAATATTGATAAAAAATATATGTATGCATAGATTAATAACGTATGTCGTATCGCACGAGCGCCACTGAGCTACGAAATAATAGCTTACCTATGATAATATCATTCTTGACAGCGGAAGTAGAATAAAGGTAGCCATTTTGTATGAGGATCATGTTACAAGCTTACGTAAGTCTCACCACCCTCAATATATTATGTTTATTATCAGATGTGGATGTGATGATTGACAAAGCTGACCCCCCCCCCCC
>JAPYZF010000915.1:0-12654 GCA_030523045.1 Meteorus cinctellus
AGCGATCCAGGTTTTCTAATGTTATGCTATCACAATTTAGATAATGAATTGCTTCGGATAAGTAAGCTAAATGACGCACATATTTCTTCGGCAATACTTTTTGTAAACATATAGGAGCATATTCAAGCCAGTTGCGCCATTCCGTAGCTTTCCATTTCGCAAAAGTTGAAATAGATCGAGGTTTACAAAGTCCGAAGTCCGTCTTTTGTTGTCGGTATCGAATTGTTGTGATAAGCTGATTTAATCCACCTTAAGTTATCGATTGTTGATTCATATGACAACTTATGTCGGGCCGACATAGCGATTGCAGCTAGTAAATGATCTTTTGCTGTTTTATTTAGTTTGGGGATCAAGGGTACATCACCATTTGGTATAGTATTAATACTGAAGAAAGTATTATTGCCAAGACTTATATTGTCTTCTTCTTCATCACTTTCATGTGAATCGCTGGTAAAATCACCATTATCACCCTGATCGTAGTCATCAATGCCATTATCATCATCATCTCCACCGCGAACATTGCTATCATCATTATCATCAGTATCTTCGTCGGTATTTCCATCATTGACACCATCAACAGTATTATCATTTATTGTAGCTACCATAGTAAGATCATCAATTTGACTTTCATTTATAATTTCATCATTACTGTCAGAATTATCTGCTCGTTGATTTTCCTGAAAATGATAAAGAGCTTCAACCAAATTTTTTTTTATTCAAGAAAATTTGAGTTTTTATTATTATTTTCTTATATCCTGTATGTTTTGTAATCCGTGTAGCTCAACAGAATAGTCAATTAAATAATATGACGCAATTTTCAAATAGAAACAGTTTTTAGGCTATTTTCATTAAAATCACTCACTTGCGAAGTAAAATAGCTTTGTGGGATAGACAAGTTTCCTGTTAATGGAAATGCATTTAAATAATTAACTAACTTCCTCTTCTTTCGTTTATAAACTGCAGTTCGTTCATCACTCAACTTTTTTTTCATTTGTAATTCTCTGAAAAATTGTAAATTGTTATTAAAAAAATTTAACTTGCATGACATCTTCAAATTTCATATTCGAGGTTATACTTACAGTTAATACGAATTATTATTTTACATAAAATGCAATAACTAATTGGCAACTGGAACGTTTAATATGGTGAATTTATCTATATACGTGAATTATAACGATAAATGTTAAATTATTAAATTGCTTCTAAGATTGAAATACTATCAATTTTTTTAATGTCATTAACTTGTTCATCGATATAGTTTTGTTTATATGAACTAAGAGGATATATTCTTTTGACAGAACAGCTAAGCGTACCAAATCTAACTTTTATAGACTATAGAAAACTCTTAGGGTGGGGAGTAGAGAGCAAGCTGCTTGCTGCTCTCACATCACAAGCTGTGTTTCTTTTTTATACCCACTATACCTAAATTTTGACAGGCAGCAAGAGAACTCCCAAAAACTATAGAAATGTAATTCTTGGGAGAATTTTTTGAATATCCTGTGTGGGGCTTCAAAGTGTTTATTTATTTCAAATGTAATTATATTTTGGTAATTATGCTATTATTATATATTGTTTACAATTATATATTTTTTTTAATTAGATTTTATTACACGTTTAAACTTCGGCGTTATAATTTCCACCAATCACGTTACACCATAGAGGACGCCCTTGTTACCTAGTAAAAATAAACTAAACTATAGACAACATTAAGTTTTCAACATGATGTTGTTTTGAACATTTCAAGTATTAGAAAGTATGGTGTAAGTTAATCGTTGATTAAAGTGAATTTACCTATAAGTAAATAAAAGAACTATTTAACTAGTTTCAATTTATTAATCAAATAAAAATTAACTTATGGATCTGTGATTTTTAATTGACATTCTCGAGTAAGAAAGTACGCAAGTTCCCAAATATAGGAAAACATCCTAACCTAACTTAATTATTTGTTTGCCAAAAAAAAGTTTACAACTCAAGATTATTTGTCTGGGTAAGTACAATTATTATGAAACTTGAAAAAAATTTCATTGTCACGGTTCTCCATTTCTTGGTTATATTGAAACTATCAAATGTCTGACAGTTTCAAAAAAATTTTTTTTTATTTTATTCAAGTAAATTTCCACTAGTGGAATGAAAAAAAAAAAATGATGTGTGGAAATTTCATGAAACTAAGTAAATTTTGAGAAAATCTGACATAGACATACCAATTTATTTTTCAATAAAATTAACAAACTTTTCGGACGTCTGACTGATAATTTCAGCATCATGAATTTTCGACATTTAAGACGGTACAACTTTAAAAATCATAAATATTTTTGCTAAAAAGCAATGGTAATTTAAATGATCTTGAAATCAGCAGACACTTAAGAATCTTAAGATTTTTTTTAAAACAATAAATAACATAAAAATAAATTTATAAAAAGCTACCTATTATATAATTATAGATATCAACGAACAAGCTTTTTCAATTAACTTTTTTGTTTTTTTCTTTATAGATTGTTGAATAATTACAAATGGATAAGTTTTGCTTAGTTGGCGCGGGCGATAAAGCTTGGATTGTAGAAACTGAATATGTTTTTAAAATCGGGGAAGATGGAATTTTAATTCCCATAGCCTTGAATGAAGAAGAAAATGAACTCTGCTGTGTACGCAAAGATGAAGTCTCCATTAATGATGTTTTCATTATTGGTTCAGATGGTAATTTTATATTATTTTTTTTTTTGTTATTTCTGTATTTCATTGCACTGTTATGAAAGTTAAGTTGTTGCTTATATTTAAGTCAGAAAAAAAGTTTTTAATCATTTTTACGTGCTATTTTACAAGCGATGCAATTAGATGAAACAATTATTTGGCATAATTATAAGAAAATATTCTTTCATTTCTTTGTAAAAAAAAATATTTGAAAGTTTCCATGCTGGAAAATTCATTGAAAAATTGATAAATTACTACAAAAAATTATTTCAATATAATTAAATTGAGTTTTTAGATGTATAAGTGAAACTTACAATAACATTAAAATAACAACTTATAATAACATTAGTACAACCTCATAAATTGTTAATTTATATTCGCATTCTAGATAACCCTGAAATTCTTAAGAAACGCCATGATAATGGTTCATTACGGATAAGAACAGTAAAAGTGTCGACCTACAGTCCTCAGATTACTGGGAATAGAGCACATAAACAAAATGATGGCAGGCAACCATCCCAGAATAATAACAAAGTATGTATAAATTATTTCACATATTCAACGTCTATAAGAGATAATGTTATTAAGAATTAGAAAATGACTGCAGATAAGTGTGGATATATTTACAGAATATATTCAGTGCTCAAACAAACTTTAATTTACACTCTATTAAAAATTGTATAGCAAAAGTTTTATGATTGTATATTAGGTTGACTTCTATAATTTCAGAAGTCCCTCGAAGAATCGCAGATCAAAGTCGCTCGTAAATCAAGTGGTCTGTCGAAACTTGTTACCACCAAGCCGATCCACGGGTCCTAAAGACGTAAGTTTGTGACATTTCTGACAAATTATGCTTCTCTTAGAAAATAAACTTTATATTTCTTCAAAATGATAACGACCTAATTGATTCTTTTGTGTTCTTAGAACACAGCATCACCAGGAAACGAGGATCTACCACCATCTTACGATGAAGGATCAGATGGCGATGAAGGAAATTTACACAAAAACCGAAAGAGCGATGAAGAAACACCTACAACGCCTAATAATATTACTCCAACAACTACAAGATCTCGTTTAGTTCAAAATGAATTTGTAGAGTTTGAGGATGAATCTCCTATTACTGATGGTAGCAACCAAGGAGAAGAAGATCTTGCAGCTGCTAGTCAGGCACGACTAGCCAAGTTACGAAAAAATAATAAAAAAACTACAACTAGTAGTAGAGCTCAAGACAATAACAGAACTTCAAGTTTCCACCCGCCGCCTAACAACAGGCAGAGATCGACAAGGAGAAGACTCTCTAATGCGGATAGATCTTTATCCAACACTTCTTCTCGGCCTAATTTTATTAGAAGGGGTAGGCGTGTTTTGAGAGCTACAAGAGGTATTGGTAGGTTACAAAGGCTGGAACAAAATCTGGATTCTTTAACAAGAAAATTTAACAAATTCGTCACCGCGTCCAATCGCCGGGAAAAAAATAATGCAAGACGATACCCAAATTTTGAAGAATTTGTTATTTCTGAAAATGGCAAAGAGGTAAATATATAGCACAGTAAAGAACAATAGTTGTTATCTGATACCTAACATGATTTCTAGATCTTGTTTCAATATTTTGCTGAAAATTAAAAAAATTCGAAAACAATTTGTTTCAATGGCTTTTTCACTAAATAACTTTTGAATGGTAAAATTTTGCTTATTTATGAAAAAACCATGTAAATGCTGATAGAAAAAGCTTTATATTACATTTTAGTAACTTTTATATTATAGTAAGTTTTAGAGTTGATTTTTCTAATTGCATATAAATTTGCATTAAAATTTTTAATAATCACTAAAATTAAAACGACATATTTTATTCGATTTCGAATGTCGAAAGACCCGTTTTTTGGGTAATATCTGATTGCTTTCTATTTAGTTCACAATCATTAATGACATACGAATCGAAAGCGACGTCCTAGCGCAGATTTTGCTTAAAGACACGATGCGAACTCGAGCGGATCTAATAATGCATGCCTTGTCGGAGCCAGCAACTATGCGGCGCATGTATCTGAAACCGCCACGTGGGGACGAAAACGCCATTCAGACGACGGCTACAGATCGATACAAAATTAGAGGTTTTCTTGTTTCTTTTTTTTTGCTTGCTTATGCTGGACTTTCCGTCAAAATTTTCTATTTACTATACTTTTATTATTTATTTAAAAATAAATTATCTTTAAAATAATTGTAATCTAATGTTGTTTTGTTTTTTTTTTTTAGATTTCTGTATGTATTTGCAAAGAAAAAAACCAATTCTGTATACCGAGGGCGGAACCGACGACATAATAAACCTTAGACGTTGGATGAGCGAAATTTTCCGCCAGAGCCGAAATCGCTTCAATATGGCAAACCAACAAAATCGTCGTGCTTCGCTTTAGTTTCTTTAATCAAATTAAAACGGTTATCTCAGTTTAAAACTATTAAAAAGATATAGTAATATTATGAAAATGTAGACATTGACTGTTATGAATGGAATAATAAACACTATTTTTACGTATATAATCACTTATTTTGTAGCCATTCTTACTATGTCCAGAATAATAATCATTAATAAATGATGATAATAATAATATTAATAATAATAATAATGATGATAATAATAATAATAACAACAATGTGTATACACAGTGTATACACAGTATATAAACGGTGTATACACAGTGTATACACAGTATATAAACGGTGTATACACAGTGTATACACTGTGTTTACACGGTGTGCAGATATCACAAACACATCGTGTATACACTGTGTATACATCGTGTATATACTGTGAAGACACGCTGTATATACTGTGAAGACACCGTGTATACACGGTGTACCCAAGGTTGCTACGTAGCATAAAAGCTGGCATATCCATTAATCCACAAAATTGAGTTACACCTTTTAAACCTAACCCAAGAGTTCTCATAACGAATAAAAATCTTCGATTTATTTCATAAAAATGCTTGACAAAGCCACATGAATTTACGCTACGAGGGCCACACTTATCACACAGGATACAAATTGTAAAACCAAGTCCCCGTTGTGATGCTGTTTCAAATTTAACTGATCCATTACACGATTTACATTGGACATATTCACTGATAGCCGCAAAAACCGTGATAAAATTTATAATTCGATATTCAATCGAAGTATCAGGAGTCACTAGAATTTCATCTTGAGCCTTGAATTTTTTTGCTGAAGCACTGAAACTACTTTCATCATATTCAGCTGTCTTTGGATTATAAACACCTCTACGTTTATTCGGTCGTGATAACTGTGCACTGGAACGTCTTCTAGTTTCTCTGCTGATTTTACGAGGCATTTTGATACACAAAACTCTACACACTGAGGAAATAAACAGAATACTGGCACAACTTGACAACGTGGCAGTTCACTTCAAACTGACGAAATGTAGTTATTTTATACCTAAAATTTCTAAATATAGCTTTCAGGTATAAAATAAACCTTTTATATTCTAATTCTAAGAAGAAAAACATTATGAAAAGCATAGACAAGGGCATAGGGGTAATGAGAAGCAGTTGCTATTCCGGTTTACGCTCCGCCTACTTCCAAATGCTCGGAGACGTCTTTACAAATACGCTAATTTCTCTGAAACTATTTGCCGGATCAATGTGAAATTTTCGGACGATATTCTCAACTATATGTACATTCAAAATATGCAAAAAAAAATTCGATTCTTTCAAAATTACAAGTGGATATAACCCCTTAAATTGCTCCAGTTCACTAAAATATCAAGTTTCACTGACTTGCCGAAAATTATTTTCAATTGCATAAGCGACATACAATTCATAAATTGCCTTCTTTGTCTTAATTCCTTCTAAGTAAACTTTGGAGCTGTCTCGTCGGCACCAATGAGCAGGAACTTTATAACAGACAGTTTATTTACTGGTTCATGATGCCCACGCCGATCAGGAGATAATGATCCAGAAGTACTTCTTTTTTCTTTTCATTTCATAATCCTGACGTTTTTTTCAGAAATATTCAGTCTTGAGAAAATATTTTTCACAGACTTGGACGTAAGCATTATTTAATTTAAACCGATAAATAATTTTGTTCCTAGAAAAAAAGGTAAACATTAATTTTTTGAATAAACCTGATTTAAAATGTTAGGCTCTTTTGAACTTAAAAAACTTCAACACTTAATTTAGATTTTCTTACAATTATTGAACTTTTTAAGACTTTTAAAGATTGAAATAGATTTATTTAGGCTAAACTCTATTTAACAAGCCTAGTTCACTCTTTAAAAGTCTTGAAAAGTTCAATAATTATAAAAAAATCTACAGTGAGCTGTTGAAGTTTTTTAAGTTCAAAAGAACCTAAATTTTTGACTCGGTTACTAATGAAGAAGTTAAGTTGATTTGAAAAGAAAATTTGTGGATCAGAATATTTTTCTTCATTCATGAATTTTTTTCTTTTAAATTATTTTCTTGTCTTAAAAATTCTTCTCTCGAATCAACTTAACTTTTTTATCAGAAGAAATATGTAATTAGTCGTAAAAATAATTTTAATTAAATAAAACATGATAAAAATAATTTCTTTCATTATAAATGTTAAAAAAATTTTTTTTTTTATATTGACAATGGAAAAAATCATTTTTATCGTGCTTCATTTGATTAGATAAAATGTACTTACTTGCATCGTCTATTATTATTAACGTCACTCTCAACAATAACAAGTTTCCCAATCAATTCTCTCTGTTGATTTATGTCCCCTAATCTCCAAAACTCATCAAAAATGTTTGTCAGCTTCAGGCACACTAAGTTCGCAATTCATACGACACTGACAGGAAGATCGCATTCTTTTTGCCGGTTGTATCACGCCACTTACTTTGGCGTACTCAAGTCCAAGATTGCGGTTACACTTCCGCTTATTCTTCACCCATTGATGGCGTTTAGGCCTTTTATTTCGAATGCGACGTTGAGGCTCAATGTCTCCATTGCCAGTGCTTGATGAATGATTGTCTGGCTGCTCGGGGTCAGATACTTCAGAATCACCATCTTCTATTTCGCCGACATCCTGTTGAACATGAACTTCAGCAGAGCTAGTAGGAGAACTAACCTCCTCGATCTCTAGGTCTTCTGGTTCACTCTCTGAGAGTATGTGGTTGAATCGATTCTTCCGCGATCTAGATGTTGAAGGAAGCGATATATCTTCTATATCTGATTCCTTTTCGTTAGTCTCAGGGATTACGTGGTCGAGTTGATTCTCCAGCTGCTCAGGATGAGACGTAAATGAAATTGGTTCTTCTTGCTCATCAAGTCCACGTAAACTTAACCGCGATGCTTGAAGTCTCAACTTCTCACGACCTTCAAATATATCTGGACTTTGTTGTTCGTTGTCATCATCACTTATATAAGCAGTTTTCTCCATCGTTACATGTTTTTCGTTACAAATGTATATATCGAGCATGACCGTACCCCGGAAGAGCGCAAGGCTGACTACTAGACTGATCAACAGACAACGGCGTGCAGCGACCAGCACAATCCCTAGTGCTTCACCAATGGACACCTCTCCATCAGCGACGACTTCCAGGCTAACGGACGATGCTTCGTCAACTTCTCCTCCACTGAAGCAAGCGGTCCACAACACAATTCCTTCCCCACCGACGAATCAACTCAGAGTACAAAAAAACTTAAACTAAGGGTAGTATATTGGAACTGTCACGGGCTAAATAGTATAGGTAGTTGGCAACATATAAGTAAGTGCGATATTTTTTGTTTATGTGAGACTTGGGCAACTGATAATAATATAACACTGCCTAAAGAGCTTAATAACTTTAATGTAGTTTATTCACAGGCCATCAGGCGGCATGACGTAGGAAGGGCGAGCGGTGGTTTACTCATTGGCGTCAACAAATCTCTAGAATACGAACTGCTTGATTCAACACCTTGGTGGTTGTTTCTCAGAGTAACTGCTGGTGACTGGAGCTTCGTGATCTGCAACGTATACTTTAATCCTACACTAAATCTCCAGCATTTTCTGGACCCGTTTCAGTCTGCTTTAAACGATGTCCTGGCAACCTTTAGTCACGATTTCCTCATATTGGGCGGAGATTTCAACTCCAGAGTAGGTAACCTGGGACATGTACATGAGGACGCTTTGCTGGGCAGTTCACTGCTCCCGCAACGCTCCTCTCTAGATAATACTGTTTCAAGCAGAGGCACTCAACTGACAGATTTCTGTGAATCCAACGGGCTGATCTTATTAAACGGTAGAACTCGGAACGACACGCCAGCACACTTTACATTTTGCTCCACCTTGGGTAAATCTGTCACCGACCTTATCTGGATAAATCTGGCGGGCATTGGATTTGTAAATGACCTAAAGGTCGAATCGGATCCCACTCTCTCTGACCACTTCCCCGTTTCCCTCTTCCTAAATATTCCTGCACCTACCACCTGTGAAAACCCAATATCTAAATTACCTACCACCCGTAAAAGCACACTGAGATGGAACCAAAACCTGCAAGAGCAATACACCCATGGTATGCTCTGGTCACCATTACTGAAAGTCTCCTTTGAAACCACCAATAATGACAATCTCAATGTCAACCTAACCACTGCCATAGTAGACGCTGCCAAATCAATTGGCATGCTAAAGACCCAGTCGCCTTCTAACCCTACCAACCACAAACCTTGGTTCGACAGAGAGTGCCTGGACATCAAGAAGCAACTGAAACGGGCTCTGCTAGCAGCCAGATCTGTTAACTTTAGACAAACTGAACTTGCTAAATACCTTGAACTAAAGAAATCCTACAAAGAAATGCTGAACGCTAAAATCAGATCATACAGGCTATCAGTTATCCAGAGGTTCTCTCACTTGAATAATATTAAACAATTCTGGCGTACTTTCAACAATTTCAGGAAACGACCAAGCTCGCCCTCCCTGCCTCTTGACACCTGGACTGAATTCCTTAGCAATATTTACCCACCTAGGGTACCTGACAACTGCGCATTTATTGGAGTTCTAGACCCAATACTGGACTCCACGATTTCCTTTGAGGAAATCAATAAGAGCATCAATGCACTTAAAAACGGCAAGGCTCCTGGACTGGACACGATAACTGCTGAGTTCTTTAAAAATCTTCCCAACAATTGGCTACTGTGTATACAATCCATGTTCAATAAAATTCTTGACACGGAAACAGTCCCTAAGGACTGGGCCCATGTCGCGTTATTTATGCTACATAAAAAAGGCGATGATTCAGAACCGTCTAACTACCACGGGCTGGCAATGATTAACGTAGTTACAAAAATATTTACCTCGGTCTTAAAAAACCGGCTAATGCAGTGGATTGTCCAGACCAGAGTCTTGCCGGATGAACAAGCGGGTTTCACCCCCAATAAAAGCTGCATAGATAACATATTTGCTCTGAGTTCTGCTTTACGACTAGGTCTGAGGCACAAAAAAAAACCGAATGTACGGACTTTTCGTAGATTTCAAGAGAGCTTTCGACTCCGTGCCTCACAACTCACTCTGGAGAAAACTTTTTGCACTGGGTATCAGCCCAAAAATAATTAGAATACTGAGAAATCTGTATGACCAGGCTAGTTTGCAAGTTAAATCTGAAGGTCTTCTCTCGGGTGAGGTTGATGTTACGGAGGGAGTTCTCCAGGGTGAAATTGTAAGCCCAATATTATTTATACTATATTTGCATGACATTGTAGATTATTTTAAAGTTAGAGACGTCTTTGGGGTACAGATCAGCAGCTGTTTTGATCTCATCATGCTGCTATATGCAGATGATTTAGTTATATTATCTAATTCTAGGCCTGACTTAAGAAAAAAACTAGTTATATTTGAGGAATACTGCAAATTAAACAAACTTACTGTAAATGTAGATAAAACTAAAGCTGTATGTTTCAAAAGAGGAGGTCCCGGGGAGAGTTGGGGCCTCTTCTACGAGGGTAAACTTGTTGATTGGTTAGACGAATATGTATACCTGGGGGTGCCCTTCACGGGCCCCTCACTGGGGCTCTCTGCAACCAGGGCAGCCTGTCAAAAGGCTCGAACTGCTACTGGAGCTGCTCTGTCCACGCTTGCAAGCATTAAAGCTGAATCCTGGGAGGGTATCTTCAGGATATATGATAGTATAGTTAACAGCACCATGCTATATGCATCCCACATCTGGAGACTACGTTACCTTGACAAATTAGAAAAGCAACAGGTGTCCTTCTTCAAGAGGCTCCTACTCTTACCCCGGGGCACTCCTAGTGCTGACCTAAAAATTGAATTAGGGCTGTGTAATGTAAAGGTCAAGATCCTGAGTCTGGCTCTCGGCTGGATAATTAAAATACTTGATATGGAGGACCATTGTATACCTAAAATGTGCTTCACTAAACTCTTACACCTAGTCAAATGTGGCTCCCCTCCTATTAAATATAACTGGATTGCACAACTCCAAGCTGTGTTAACTCTTTGCCACGCGCCCACCAGTATCTGGAACGATCTCTCTAGTGCGCACTGGAAAAGACTTGTTCTTGCAATACTAAAAACCTACGAGAGACACCTCAGACACCTTGATCTGGATACAGTAGCCAACAAAACATCTTGTCAAGTGCCAATACCTAGATTCTTAGGTGCTGGCACAGCAAAGTATTTAAGAAACAACTCACTTAATGTTTCCAGAGTTATAGCTCAGGCTAGGCTCGCCAACAAACATTGGTACGGTTTTAGTTTCAAGCGCTTACACTTTGGAATTGACCCACAACAACTATGCTCAATTTGTAACTTAAACGAAAAAGAGGACCTGGCGCATATCTTCCTCAAGTGTCCCATTTACCATCCTTACAGGGAACACTTCCTGTCTCCCTTACTCCCCTCACTCTCTGACGATAACAACTCACTACTGCCCCTACTAAACAGCACAACCCCCACGTCTTATAAAGCCATTTACTTGTTTTTAGCCCGTTCGATGAAACTGAGAGCCTTCTGCCTAAATGAATAATTCCAATACTACCCTTACTCGCCAACTAATATAATTTATTTTAAACGACGTGCAATATTTTATGTAAAACTTTATACAGTATAAGTTTAGTAATAAGAAAATTTGCTGTAAGCTAAGCTTGTGTAGCAATATTAATAATGATTGTAATATTAATATTGTAATTGATCACTTATAAGTAAAGACAATTATGTAATAATTGTAATAGGGAAACTACATAGTAACGTATTTCGTCCCATTCTTTCACACGATAAACCCTATACGACTATATCATTTGTCTCTTTTTACTGACGCTTTTTCGTTTTCAAAACATTCATTTCACAGCGTCCCAAAAGAAGTTTCACTTCAAAAACAATATAGTGTTACGTGACGCACGTGTACTTTGAATAAATATTAATAAATAATCGAACTTGCAACATTTTTGTCACACGCTAGGTTGCACTTCTTTTGATTGTATGTTGAGACGCAACATCCGGCGTCGAGATAAATAGAGTTCGAGTCACACATGAGTTGATAAGAATGGCGTGGGACAAAAGATTGCAAATTACCGATGATATATGTATAGTTAAGATGAAATTTAAATCTCGTGAGACGACTCGCAAATATGCACCCACGGTGATAAAAGATCTGACATCACCATCAACGGACCAGACGATGAAGTAGTGAAGTGGGAAATTATCCCCGCCTTGTGATAAATGAGGTGGCACGGCTCCTGCTTCATCGTCATCAATTAATCAGTCGTCTTTTGGGCCTTATGCTAATAAGTGCACTCCCATTTACATAATTGCGAGTCGTTCACGTGTACATTCGGAGTAACACAGTCATATATCAATTAAATAATTCATCTTGTGAGTTTTTCGGGCCGATTAAATAGTTAATAAAATTATATATATATATATGTGGGAAGTTTGGTATTATTTAACGATGTTTAACTAACACCAACTTCCTCACGTAATTATTATTCATTTAATGAACGGGATAGGAAG
>JAPYZF010000916.1:0-11417 GCA_030523045.1 Meteorus cinctellus
CCATTTCATGGTTGGTAGGTACAACAGACTCTCTGAGCAAATTTTAGGGTTTCCTAAAATATGTAATTTCTGCGGCCCACTGGCTCTTAGACTAATATGGATGATGTACCAGCTTCTCATGCTCCATGAATAGTTGTAAGAAAATCTCTGTTCTATCATAGACAAATGGTGTTGGTTGTATTTACGAACCATAAAAATACCTTTCGAATTGAACTGTAAAAGAACGAGCACCTTCGACTGTATTTACCGTTTTAACGCATCTTCCGATTAAGACACTCAAAACTGCTGTTGTTGGTGACGGGTTGATTATCCATGTAAATATACATGACTCTGTAAATAAAAGTGAACTCAGTTCAAATGTACATGCATATTGAAAGTTGAACATTTGCTATCTCGAACATCCAAATTTTAACGTTCGTCTCAGACTTAATCCCTAATAAAAAATATATATACATATAAATTAATTTCGTTACCTTCTTTTCAACAGTCGGGAGAAAATGTTACATCATTTATAACGTTGGCACGCGCACGCGCCTAGTCTTCGGGCCTTTAAAAGCTACTTAAAACTTTTCAAGTGTCCCCTAAGTGACATTACGAGGCAATTATTTGCGTTTCTTTTCTGTCAGTTTTCCAACTCTTTCTCTCTGCTAGCCATCTCTCACTCGCTCTCTTGAGTGTCATTTCATATTTCTTAAACTCTCGTCCAACCATCTTATCAAACTAATTTTTTTTGTCGAGCATTTTTAAACAGTTCTTATTCTCTACGTTCTTTTACCACTCCGAAAGGCAGGAATTCACACACCCGAACTTCGACTTTCTCTTGCCTTTCAATATGTGCTTGTCTCTACCAGTGCCGCACGTTCATATGCACATATGATTTCATACATGCAGAATGTAGGCAAAGCTGAGTACTGAATACTGAAAGTTCGCAAGTCATTATATATAGTAATTTTGCAGAATGGACCATGTTCAAACATTGTGATGGAATTGAAGGTCTTTTCAAAGATGGCTCTGCATAAAATGGGAAAAAATTGTTTCCAACTCAGTTTATCCCCTTTATAAAACTTTTAAATTGATCCAAATATAGCAACGCAAACGAGCGATTCCACTCGACAAATATTTAGGTAGTAAAAAACGATTGAAGCGATATGGACTCAGAATGTATCTCAACTGGATGGATATTTTTGATTTTTCCTCCATATTAGTATGTGTATAGTCATAGTCTTTATTTGTATGTGACATTCATGAATTCAATTACGTTTGAAGTTTCCCATCTAAGAATGGTCTACATATTGAATCATTTCTATACGTGTTAGAATGTATATGGGAAATGTTATGCGTCTGCATAGAAGTAAGAAGTGTCTACTATATTTCAGTCAAAAAATTATTCTGTCTTGTAACACCGTTCGAATAGATACGCATCGAATTATGGAACACCCAAACTGATCTCGCGAACGACTTTTTATCACATAAAATAATCCCACGCGAATCTCTCGGAATCAAAACTGCGAATGTTATTGGGCGCCATAATAATTGACTAAATGTGACCGCCGACTCCTGGTTTGGAGAAACCCTCGGCGATCGTCAAATAATCATGATTACGAGTCAATTTTCTACTGCAGCTAGTGGACGATAGAGGGGGATGGCTCTACAAATGTGTTGCACCAAATATAATAATAATCAATAATTATGTGGAAACTAGGAAAGTATTTATTATCAATGATGTACGCGTTTCAGAAACCACACAATACGCGTGAAGCGCGATTCTAAACTTTGTTACAAAGAACAATATTAATTAATTCATAAATACGCGATTATCCAAATGATAATACGCGTATGACTCAAAAAGATGTCTAGAGACGACAACAATAATCAAACAAAATATACATGAACATTTCATACAACATTCATTCTATCATATATCCAACATACCATTGATCGATTCCCAACCTGTCCAAGTCCTATGCGCGACAATGTATTTTATACAGCCATAATCATACACACACCATACGAGTAATATGCTCACCGCGTTGTCCGAAGTACAGAGAAAGGCGTAGATGTTTCTCGAGTCAGCTGATGCTCTCTCCAATAGATACGTCCTTCCTTGAGTACTCTAGGTGTCGATGATGCCCCGATGGTTTGCTGATCGTTTCTCACCAATAATGTTCAATATTCATTCACTCACACTGGTTTGACTTTTTCTTACGCGTTCAACGCGTTAATAGTTAATATTCAATTAACTCTTACGCGCAATCCGCGAACCGAACTTTATTGTACAATTGTCACTCACAAACATTCAAACTATTAATTCACTCATTACCAACTTTAACAATACTAATGATATTATTTCTCTGCCCGATCGACGATAACTATCTGCGCTCTTACGCGATTAATTATCAGAAGTATTCTTTTCCCATCCCACGACGATATTCGCGTCGTAACGCTCTTGATTCCAGGTGAATACTTTCCTTGACGAGGTCAAGTCGAATACTGATGCGTCTTTTTGCAATGAATTTCTTTCCAATACTTCTCGTTTATCGTCGTTTGATTCCCAATTCTCTTGCAATGAGTCGCGAAATGCTCCCCACTACTTTCCCCTATTGTGCTGGTTGTCTATGCACTTTTCGGTAATCGCGAGCCTCGCCTCTGACCGGCTAGTTGTCTGTCTTCAGGTGTCGATCTCGAGGTCCCGCTTGTTCGCGTACAAACCTGCATCCGCCCACTCTCTCTCACTCGTACAATGCATAATATGACTGATGGCGTATAAGTCTCACACGACCCACGCGTAGCCAATCGAATTCCGCGACATCCCGCGATGTCCCACGATATTTCCCTTATTATTATCCTCATTGGTTCATCCTTGTGGTCCTTGTTTCGCTCGCAGTCGCGACTCATGTAAAAATTAGAGAGAGAGAAGCGATTAGCGATGTACACCGCTCGCCTCACAACTCTTCGCGTCCGTGTATATTATTATCATTATTTTTGTCTCTCAAACACTCGCTGCTGCGGACGAGGACGGTGGCGTTTACCACGTCACAATGTATACATAATCTACATGAGTATGGCATAATTCATTTTGTTGAAAAAATTTCGCAATAGTTCTGACCTGATGATGAGTTAAAGCATTTAAATGAAATATCACATTCATTTCCGGAGCATTGTATAATCATTTATTTCATCCATTTTTGCAGACAAAACGCGGAGCATACGAAATCACACAATACAAAAGACTTGTAAGAAGAGAATCATTATCGTCAATTTTGACAGTCTATCATATTCACGGTCTGGTTCTATCTACAGAATTCATGTGGAATATTACACGGGGGAATAGCCAAAATTCGATTACAATAATCGTATGCACGAAGCGACAAATGGATGATGACTGCAGATGAAATATTATACTGATCCAGTCTTATCGTCCTTCAATAAGCATGAAATATAAATGGAATATAACTTCTGAAACTCTTGATAATTTTCGATAAAGCGAAATCACTTTATCTCACTGTACTTTGGTGCAACGCTATGTATATATATACACACTCGCACCGATCGTTGCGTTCCTACCTTCTCCATTATATGATAGTATGAGAATCGATATTGTTGCGTTTGTACTTTACGTTAAACAACTTGAACTTCGTGGAAGACTTGGCACCAGTTTGTCTGCTTCTCCTGGCCACTTCCCTCATCGTACAATTGCTGATGGTGTGTGGCACTCACAACCGCTTTTCCCTTCACAAAATTGTGTAGATGAAAATCAATACACTCAACCGGACTTGATTAACTTATAAGCTTAATATATCAGAACCATATTTCATTGCATACGGTGACTCACATGGAATCATTTTCATTAAAATAATCATGCATGACCAGTTAACCGAATTTGAAATCATCACATCTATTCGTTCTCAGATGGTCTTATGCATGTACGCCATTTGTATGCAAACAAATAGTTCCTTTTACGACATGATATGAAAGTATAGAGAGTGAAAGATGCGATATCCGATATACCATGTATCCAATACAAGTATTATTCATCTTCACGGTAGTACCGCTCAGTGCATCCGATATCCCAGCGGCGCATTCACGGATATCGAGACACTCTTACAGATATATCGCGTTACGTCTCGTGGGAGCATAACCGATAGCCGTTGGACGTATAATATATAAGTGTAGACAGCTCTTGTTGCGCGCATTATGAAAACATCGATGCACTTTGTCGTCATATAACATTTGTATATTTACTACATCTCTGTTCACATCAACACACCGATGGCATATTCATTTATTTCCATTCAATTTTATACTCTTGTCGTTTTAGCCTTCTTCAACATCGTATTCACTTCAAATGAATTCGAATATAGAGGAAGAGTACGAATTGATGGAGAAAATAAATACAAAAACAAAAGTAATATCAACCCACTCGCAATGGTATGAGATTTTGTATCGTTTCGTCGTAAATATTATTTTCTTGTTCATAAAAAAGAAATATGTACATCTATACCTTGAAGCTGCGACTATTAAAGAGAATTGGGATATACATGTCGTTCTTAGCTCGGTTATAAGTTAACCGTGGAAAAGTTTGTCGGTGGTATTACTAGGTATGGACGACAAAGACGACGACGAAGATAACGACGAGTTTCAAGACTATAATTCACCCTTGACATGTCCGCAGCTTCTGCGGCGACCACCTAAGGATTAGAATTCAACTTTAGAGAGAGAGAGAGAGAGAGAGAGAGAGAGAGAGAGACCGGAAGGGAGAAAGAGAAATAAGGGCGAGAGTAGCGGGATGCAGTGAAATGCGTGTTTTTCATGAACAAGTTTCATGACGTTCATAGCAGGCACTGGTTACATCATCATCCAAAACTACAAGTGGGCAGTTGTTCTGTGAGACTGCTTATATACAAAGTTTATAATTTGGAGTGGAACATTGAAATACTCTTGGGACTATCGATTATACGTGATGGAATTGGATCAAAAGGTTATGGGCTTTTGATAATTCATTGACATAATATGTCAACTTGCAAATTTAAATTAGATATTTTTATTCCATCAAAATTTCTGTATTCAAAATTAATATAAACTTAACTTATGTATACTCGATCTCTATGAATATGTTTGTGAAGAATACTCATGCCCTCGTACTGCAAGTCGATTCAGGCAGAAATTTTCTCTCATACACCATCATAAATTTCTTCGGAAGATAAAAGAACATGCTCAGTGAGTCGAATAATCATTCGGTGCGTTGAATGACGTGGTATCGGCAGTATCATCTCAGCACATCAAACATGGCATGTATGGGTGGTATTGATTACCCTAGTTGGAATTTGGGGTTGGAGTTGGATTGTGGGAAACGTAAAGGGCACGATCCATGACCCAGACAGGATTTCGAGTAATGCCCTGACTGCATCAACGTGAGAAGAATAATCATAAATTATTAAAATAAAGATGGATATTAATACATTTTTGAACTTATAACTCGTTGGATAAACATCCTCCACAGCATGTTGATTGATGAATAGCGATGAAGATAGATGTATTACACAGTGATTATTTTTAAAACCTTCAGTGTAAAGCAAGTTTTGTGGTTCACCGTTTATCATTCTCGTCATTTCCACTCTCTTGTCCCAATTCCCGAGCACCCTCTTTCATATTCTTTAAGTAACATATTCTCATAATTCCTATCATACTTTTGGGAATTAAACTTCGTAAGATATTTCTCCTCTGAATCATCCGAAAAACTTCTTCATTGTTATATCAACATGACTTTTGTAATTTTGTCCAGGGATATAAAAAAATGATTAATGGCTTTCTTTCCTCCGTTGTGTGTCACACATGCATGAAGAATTTCTTTCAGGGATTATATAGAGAATTCTAATGAATAATAAATGAAATGAAATTGTAGGTGAAGAAGACGGGAATGAGGAAAACAAACCCTTAAATAACGACCACTGGACGTTTTCCACGACTCTCAATTCCATTGAAATATCCATTAGTTACAGCACCACTGTTGACGAAGCATGGTATTTCCCTTGTGTACTACGTTTGGGTTTACCTTGTCTCGCCCCCTTTCAACCACTATTCTGCTTCAAACCCTCCTTCAACCCTTCTTCTCCTGTGTGTGGTAACCGCCAATGTGCACTGTGGCGTCCCACGTGTATTATGCTGTACGACGTACGGCGACGTTGCTCGTATTTCCTCACTGTTTGTTTGCCGAAAGCCAATGCGCGAAATGCGCGGTGGATTGAGGAGAACAAGTACAAGCAATCGACATTGGTTATGTACAATCAGCCTATATATATATGAGACAACCTTAACCAATTGAATTTTGTGATGAAATCAAAGTCCACAGGATCGTCAGAATACAGCGTGGAATCAATTTGATATGGTATAGAAATTGCAGTAGATGGCAGTAGATGGGATAGTTAAATTGCTTTTACTTCGAAGAAGATATCCCAACGACTAATAAATACTCGTCGCGAACAACCAAAGCTTCAGTGAGCGAGACAACAGGAAATATAGGATTGAGAGAAAAGCAAACGGTAAATAGAGTATATGCGGGAAAAAGAAGAGCGTGGGAGAGTAGTCTACAAAAGTAGCTTCTCCCCTACGAAAGACGCTTGAAGTAATTATTTTCACTCCCCTGCGTTTTCACCAAAATTATGAAATCCCCCAAAGGAAACAGCACGCTTGTCCGCACCTTCATCCATTCCAATATAATAGTATACGCTCATGGACTTTGGAAATGAAAGTTGCTATGTGAACGAAAGAGAATATGTATTCAAATCAAAAAGGGGTTGATATATAATGTAGGCTTGCTATGGGCATATCTGGATTGGAGAGATAGAGTAAGGAGGTTGCTGTGAAAAGATGTGTTGAGCCGAAAGAGGAAATGAGACAAGCCACCGGTGGCTAGTTAAATGTGTGTTCTATCGGAGGAAAATCCGGAGAGGGTTAATTTTCTAGTGGATGATCGCCCCCGAACGCACCCGAAACACCCTAGCGCTCTGCTGCAGAGCTATGATTGTGATGGGGTTACACATAAGGGTAGGACACCGCGATATACAAAGAGTAGGATGTTGTGGAATAAAAGGTAGGAGAGAGAAAGGGATGTAAAATGGTAGTTGGCAATGGGACAGGCCAAAATTATTGTTGATTAAAGGCATTGTCGGCTGCTGCTACATTCTGAAATGTTACTACACGTCCGACATCACCTCACATATTCCAATTTGCCTTCCCGCCCACCACCTAACGACCCATATGCAGTCGATGAAATTGCATTCAGTGGTTTTCTGTTGTGGATTAACTTGCTGGGGAGAATGACGTTGGTAGTGTGTCTGCCTTGCTGAGTGGTTTTTTTTTTTTCTCGAAACGCAGCCCCCTTGATGCGGGAATGTGTTACGATGTGGCATATATGGAGGTTGAAGGGTAGATGGGGTTCAACCAGCTCTGACAGACGTGTATGTGTCAGAGTACGAGAGGCCGTATGTCACGAAGGTAAAATTGGAGGAAACCAACGAGAGCGGTAGAGTAGCCTCGCGCACTGGCCGCCCCTTGACAGCTTTCAATTTCACGGCTTGAGCGTGCACTTTCCCCAATGCATGGTGGAGCTAACTCTCGGTTATCGTTACTGATGGTCATCATGATGTACTCGATGTTTTATAGGAATATATATATATATATATGCCATAGTAACCGACGTGAACACATGGTAATTGCTGGCAGATACGTAAACTTGTTCATTAAATATCTGAATTCATGGCGTGCTCAAGAGCGAGTTATACTCCCTTGTTTAGTATAGAGTCAAAGCATCATTCCATTTCATGGCTTTGTCACGATTTTCGTGTGAAGAGGGATGTGTGGAGTGACTTGGTGCTCGATTTCAAAGTCAATTTAAAATTCACAATTCATCATTCATTTATTTTTTAGCGGTGCCTAATCGGATATGCAACATAAGAATGGTGTTGCAGTGCGTTCAATTGCGTACACTATGAGTATTGTCGAGAAGTCGTCACGAATACAGTATATGTGTCGCAATATGTTCGTATATGGTTTCTACAATCACTAGCGCAATACTTTACTGGGTTGACGCGCGCATAAATCGTTTTAATGGTGTGATTCTTCAGTTCAGCATCCATGTGTGCATCAAGTTGTCGGTGATATTAGTCGGTGGATGTCAGTACACATAATGAAACAATATGTATTTCTACACATGTGTAAATTAAACATACACGCTGAAAAAAATTCTCACATACACACAACTATAGTATCCTATATATGAGGTAGATATTTTCCTTTAGACATATTTCAACTTACAACATAAATTGCAAGTGATATGTTTTTAAGACCTTCAACAGAGACTGTGACTGAAATAAAAAACACGGATTTGTATTGGACTGAATATGCTATTAATGAAATATCAACATAAGCACAACGTTCTCCTCAGACACGATAATGAAGGAGGAACAAACTTTCTCATTCTGGATCATTGACCTCCATATCAAAGACTCAGACAAGTATAGTAGATCAATGAGGAAGAAATCATATTCAGGGAGTATAAGATATGTACATGGGGGCAAATAGCGAGGATTGTATTCACTATGCAGACACTAGGGAGTAAGATGCAAGTGAGTTATGCAAGAGCTTAGATCTTATGAAGCCACAGCCAATCCTCCCTTTCTGCACAATTCGTGCCCTCAAGGCAGTATGCTATAATCGCAGTGGGGGTGGCGAATGTCGGGGACAAGATGTCTGTATATCTCTGTAACGACGTCGTTATACTACATATAGTGAGCGTTACAAGCGAGGGCTGATGCAGCTTTACTAAGGAGCACGAAAGGGGAGGAGTGTGGACGGTTTAAAAAAAAACTGACAAGCGTCTGGCAGATTAAAGCGGCTGTATCTACTTGATACACTTTGTGGACGTCACAATGTTCACAGAAAACTGAACAATATGTCTTTAATTTTCATTTTATCCTAAAGTCTGCCATTTTACTATATCACGGATTTGAGTCCAGTTCCTCTTTCTGAAACGGGATTGTCGATATAAAATAATTTAATTTCTTTTCTTTTTCCTTCTCAAGACTTTTACGTCACAGTGATTAATCTGTAAAATAAAATCCACTTGAAGTCTCTAAACGTCTTTACAAGTTATCTCATCTCTTCCATACTGATTTCATCATGGCCCTGAATGAAAAAAATATATTTCTATGTGTGTGCGTGTACGTGTGTTATGAACGAAAATAAAACGTCTACTGACTGGATTTGAGAACGCGCGCAGCTCTTTATCCACGTGCGCTCATCGCTCTCACTCCTGTATTTTCTCCCAACATGTTTTTTTTTCTCCTTCTTTCTTAATCTTGAAGGTTTATCGAGGCCGACGTGAATCTACCGCAGGGACCAGACCCTTTCTCCACACGCGCGTCTTATCGACCGTGTCGGCCCTTTTTCCTCCTGCATCTTCCTCTATTAATACACTAAATTTTTACTCTTTCATTACACATTTTGCTTGGCTCTCCCATTTTTCCACTCATCATCCCCCTCTATTCATACACAAACATCTCAAGAGCATACATCACTCGAATAAATCGATACATCTCCCAACGTTTCCATCAGCCATTAGACGTTCGTTTAAATATAATTATAAAATTCTAAATATAAAAGTTCAAACATAAAATTCACCAACGCATAATTGACATTTGAAATGAAATTTAAATTTCTTCTCCCACACTGAAGTGTATGCAAACTTAAACATGAATAACGATTTTCTGTATTTCTACGCGTATGTGGAGAGTACGCACACAGCAACAACTGCGTTACAGAAAATTAGGCAACGCAGTGAATTGTAATAGAATACTGTTATTCATATCGATTTGACCCATTCATGTACTAAATTAACCAGTTCGAATTGGCTATACTACTATTGAAGGAGTAGTAGTAATAACTCGAGATGAGTCTCGTATCTAGTTCATACTTTGAGTGATGGGGATTCATCTATTAAAAGAAAATTACGAAATGTTGGAGAAAAGTTAACTTTCCAAAATATCACCGACGGTTGAGACTGAGCGAGACAATGCGCCATTACTGAGAAGATAACAATTTTAAGTACGAATTCAAATGCGACACTTTCCGTCCCATCACATGGATTGTCACGAAGAAAAATAGAAATACGAAGGCGTTCAGGGCAACCAGAAGGTTATGATGGGAAAATTATTCCATTACTCATTATTTAGCATTCTATTATGACTGATCCGCATGGATCTCCGAAATTAAATCGTCATTCACGGGTGGGGACTAGTTCATCGCGGGGTGTTGTGGGATTCAGGAAGAGGGTATGCAAATGAGGGTCTATCCGCATTCATTACACATTTTGTAATTGATAAGTTTGTGATAAAGTACGCGTGCATTGCATGAGTGAGTAAGGCTGAGTGGAAAAATGTGGGTCGACTGTCAGCCGTGAGAAAACGCGTTAGCGAAATTTGTCTAGCGGGGCTGATTGTGCAGCGCACTTGTAAGCTTACGGGATAATCGCAAATCGAAGAGCCGGGCGCTGAAGTACTACATCCTCTTCATCACTTCATGTGGTATAAACACCCAGACACACAGCTGGGAAAGTTCCTTATTTATGGACTCTACATTGCGACTTAAAGGAATCAAGATCAAGAGTAGTGAACACGTCGTCAATACTGTTGTTGATCAGTTATCAAGCAGAGCATTAGAAACACGCAACGATAGATCATTTTACAAGTTGTGACGCGTATTGTAATTTTGGATAACACCCTGTGACGAGTAAGATTTACTCACAGGAAAATGACAAATTGTTGTGGAAAACCTGGACTGAGCGAGATCGATCGAGGATCGACTGAATACGGGAAACAGCAAACGACGAATAAGAATTGTCGCGGTAAGCGTAATACATTGCGGTAATGTGTTTCATGATTATTAAAGGTATTCGACTTGTTTTGAATGGTTGCTATATTGTATTGAGGACTTATACTACAAGGTCCTATGTAGAATCACCTAAAACATTAAAGGGTCGCGAAGCGGGACATAAATGATCATATTATGATTGAAATTTCGTATGATCTTTATTGATCATGATCTCGTTTTGCACGTTCGTTCTCATATATATGTAATATAAGTAATATAAAAAAAAGAAATCTTGTTTATTCCTAATAATTATATTTATATAGAGTCTCCCTAATTTTTAAATGGAACTCTGTCAGCATCTTTATACATATTATTAAGTTTGTATTGTAGTGACCCTGTCCTACTGGCCTTACGGCTGTTGGGTCTCAATAAAGGCGAATAAACAAATAAATAAACAAGTGGGGTTGTGCTTGCTCGCTCGCGTGTGGGGTTGGGTTTACTCGCTCGCTACGCTCGCTCGTGAGTATTGTTTGGTGATACTTCGTTGTGAG
>JAPYZF010000917.1:0-11364 GCA_030523045.1 Meteorus cinctellus
GATGGTAATAAATTATAAATTTCTGACATCTTTTATTTTTTTCTATAGTAGCTTATATCAAATATAATATAACTTTTTTCCATTTACAGAAGTCGAAGATATCGATAATCAAGATGGCATTGGGATAGTGCCCGTGTGAATTGTCAGTTCAACTGTTTTTTTTTTTTCGTTTAAATAAATATTTTTAAAATAAAATAGGTTTTATGGCCATAATTGTTGTTGAGGTTGTATTTTTCTTTTCTTTTTTTTTAATGAATAGATTGGTAATTGAAAAAAAAAATATATATTCGCCCTTTTGGCTTTAAGAATTTTTTTTTCCTAAAGCCAAAAGGGCGTATAGTAAAAAAAATTTTTTTTCTGTTTTTTTTTCATAGATTTGTAGAGTACTAATGTTTATAAGTGGTTTGAAAAAAAAAATTTTTTTATACGCTCTTTTAGTTCTGCAAAGCCAGAAGGGCGTATATTTTGAGATACGCCCTTTTGGCATTAGTAACGCGAAATATAAATGATCAAGAAGAAACGATAAGTAGTTTAAGCATAAATGCCAATTAACGAATTCATGAACCATGAATACATTGACAGTAGCAAATAACATAAATCATTTAAAGTTTATTTATGCATAAATAACCACATTTGCAAACAACCATATTTATAAATAACCATACTTAAAAATAACCATATTTACAAATAACCACATGTATGAATAACAATATCTACAACCAACTATGTGTATAAATAATCACGTTCATAAATAATTATATATATGAATAACCACATTTATAAATAACTGTATTCGTAAATAACCATATTTGTAAACGACCGCATTCACAGATAACCATGTCAAACAATCGCACTTACGGATATTTAGATGATGGATGAGCAATATAGTCTAGTCGGCCTGCAAAAATATGGCCGCTTATTTCCACCCATAATGGGGATCCAGACATGAGAAGCTAAGGGCAGCAAAGTCGCTTGTCCCGAAACCCGGTATATTTTGAAAGTAGATCCAAAAATACAATGAATCCCAATAAATATTTGCATTGGACAGTAGAAAAATTAAAAGAAGAACTCAAAAAACGTGAGGCAGCTTTAACAGGCAAAAAAAAGATCTTCTGGAAAGGTAAATACATTTAATGTTAACATTAAATTAATTAATTAATTAATATAACCTAGAAATAATAACATATTATTGATCTAAATGGATATTTTTTGATAATTCATACCAAATCATTTTTCAGATTATGTTTTCATGATTTGAATAATAATTTCAATCATAATACCACTAAGGTTGATGATGATCCGCCGTTTCAATCACCCCATGAATCTTTTTACCGAGACATCAACACAGATACCATCATTCCAAAAATAACAGAAGAACAAATAAATTTATGTATAGATAGGTAACTCATGTCATTTTGTAACATTAGGTCATGTAATTGTTACACAAAAGCTTTATAATTTTCAAATATATTGACATCTTCTAGGTTTGGGGTAAAAAAGATTTGTTACGTCCCCGGGACAGGTCGGAGATATTTACTTGGTAGAAATAAGCCAAGGTGGTGTTGACCGGTTTTTTACGACTGCTACCTGTGAATTTTATCTTGTCGCTCGACTTAGTTGCCCCACAACTTCAATTTGAGTAGGTTGTTCGAGTGATCGAGCCCGCAACTCGCGGGTGAATTTGAAATGACACTTGACACACACGATGGTTTAGATGTTGGATTTAATTATTTATGTTGCTCACTTGTCATTACAATGATTCCTTTATGATTTACGTATCAATTATAGAAGGTATTAATACTTCGTTTTCTCAAGAGCGATATTTATTTGAATAATCGGTTTCTCACTTTTAGAATTCTACGGAGGTTCTGAACTTGATTTGGATTGAATTCTTTCCGGAGAAACGCGAAACCGATGATCGTTTTTATTGCTCTGTTTGGTGCTGAGAACGATGCTGAGTAATTGAACGTTCTTTTTGAGAAGTTATCACTGACATTATTACTGAGATTATGACTGAAGTATATCTGATAGTGAGTTGATACTGAGACTGAGTATTGACCGGTTGACTAAGAGCGCGGTACTATGTATTGAATGTTCTTACTGAGCTGATACGTACGGAGCGTATTGCTGGATTGTTACTGAATTATAACTGAGAGCGAGTACCTGGTGGACACATCCTTTTATATGTTTCATTTGACATCTGTATCTTGGATAAGGGTGAAAGCGTGCATTGAAATTCGCGCCTCGGGCGTAGGCCCTGGTCATTAACAGTATAATTACCCCGCGGAATTTCGCTCTTGAGAAATTGGTTACATTTGATGAAGCATATTATCTTAATTCTTACATTCTAGAAATATACATATCATTTTATCTTGCGCGCAGAATTTGCTGACACACGGTTACATTTAGAGGATTAAGTTTCTCTTCCGTTTGATTTTCTCTTTCGTGGAAAAATGTCATTATTAATCGATTAAGAATATTGTATTTGAGTTTCCTCTTGCGTAATAAAAGATGCTATTTATTGATTACGAATATACTTAATGAATGAATTCTTTAGAGTAATTACTGCACTTGTCTTCTATCGGTATGATTATTTATCCGTGTAGTTATTTATAAGTGTGGTTATTTATTCGTATGGTTATTTATGCATAAATGACCTGTAAGTAATTTACGCTATCTGCTTATTATTTATGCATAATTTGCTTACTGCTTAATGGTTAATTTACTTATGTTTATGCATTAACGTTATGCATTTGTTTATGCATTTGTTTACGCATTTGTTTATGTATTTACCCATGAGAAAATATAGGTGGGATAGACTATATATATTTCTACTTTATCATCTTACTTCTATTTATGGTAAAGTTTGGTATCAGTTGGTATAACAGCTAATGAAATGATGCGGAGACGTAACAGAATCATGGGAAAGAGTTACACGAAAATAAATACCGGGTGAACGTACGGTTTGCAATTACGACGGATGGTTTTTTTTTTAGGAGTAGCTGTTTAGCTGCTCTTAAAGAGCATGAGCAATACAGAGTGGACATTCGCGTTGGCTGTCATGATGGTTTCGTTGATGCAACGCATTGCGAATGTGCTGTTGGAAGCGGAGTAACAGCGCATTGCAAACATGTAATTGCAGTGTTATGGACGTTGGAATCAATGGTAATTTCTAATAATCGTATCGGATGAATATCCAACTGCAAATATAAGTCTATGTGTCAACTAATTAATTTTTGGGGATTTAGGCAAGAGGACAATCACCAAAAATTCGAAAAACATGTACCGAGAAACTTCAAACCTTCCATCGACCAAAGAAGCCCCATTCCGGCACACCGTTGAAAGCAGAAAATTTTAAACGTCGCAAATCTGGTACAACAACTGCAGAATACATAGCTTTCGATAATACCACAGTAGATCGCGATGAATATAATAGTATGGTGCGTAATTGTTGCATCAACTACGCCGGCGATTATACGTCAACGATGCCATTGTTGCAATTATATCGGCCAGCCGATACATATTCAGCGATTTGAGATCATTGCTATACAGCTATAGATGCTGAGAAGGAACTTATTCGAAAGTTCGGCCTTATTGATTTAAGCAAGGAAAAGATTCGTGAAATCGAAGAAGAATCTCGTGGCCAAGCTGAAAACAAAAAGTGGCCCGAATATCGTTCTCACCGGATCACACCCAGCAAATTCTGGGCGTGCTGCGCAGATCGATTTGTGGGGAGAAAATTCAGAGTTATGGCCTGTATATCAGTGAAAGTCATTCATTTTTAGGAGCTTCTCCCGACAAAATCATGGGTGACACGATCATTGAGGTGAAATGTCCATTTTCACAGTGATTTCCGGAGATAAATGAACAGACCATACCGTAATTGTATACAGATAAATCTTCTTTTCCTCGTCTTATTTTACATATTTTCTTCCTTCCCCAGGCGAATTGGGAGATACGGCAGAATTGTACAACAAATTTATATATATAAATGCAAAAAATAGCAAATATTCTTCGTGTTAATTAATTATTTTCATTATGTAGTAATCTACTTAGCCCTATCGACAATGGATTCTCGGAGATTACATAACATAATGCAGATAGAAAATATTTGCGTCGCCGTTGACGCATAATATGAATTGAGAGGACCTAGTAAAATGTGGTAGCTTTTTTTAAGCCAATCAATCTTTCGATATGCGCACGTTTAGCAGTTAATTTTCTGTTAGAAATTACCGTCGTTCCCGGTAATTTTTTTTTGCCTCTTAAAAGTGTGGTATATTAACGCCAATTCCATACGGTACATATAAATCTTGGACATTGAATCCACGATCTAACATTATACTATCATGTCGCTGGCATTTTTGCAAAAGATCTGATCGTTCTACAATTTGTCTATCACTCGTACTACC
Source organism: Meteorus cinctellus (assembly GCA_030523045.1). Lineage (NCBI taxonomy): Eukaryota > Metazoa > Arthropoda > Insecta > Hymenoptera > Braconidae > Meteorus > Meteorus cinctellus. The sequence continues at coordinate 4,410 of JAPYZF010000917.1, forward strand.
GCCATACGCAAGTCAGTGGAACAATATCAATCCTCCCGGTGATGCTCCAATCATAATTTTTACAGTGTTCTTATTTTTATATGTACTAAATGATGCTTGTTGGTCTACCAGATTTGAAGGCTTTGCAATTGCAACCTCGGTAGCATCTACGATTACTCGAGTTGCTGGGCAGTGTTTTTTGAAAACTGCGAGGCATATAAAAATCCACTCGTTCCCGAGAAGGCCAAGTATCAAGTAGAGACCATAACTGGTACATGAGACTAATCCAACTGTGAAATATATTGCAGACCATTCGCTCAAAAATTCCAAATAGAAAACTCAATTCAAAGTCAGAAGAGTTGCGCCTTAATTTAATGAGTGTTGAAAATAGCATATCTTCAGGCAACACGTTTGTAACTTCGTTTCCCTTGTACCTTATTTTATCAATGAATGGGCTTAACGTAATGTAAACTAGTCGAAATTTCGCATAAGTTTCAAGCCTGGTATAAAATTGTACTATATCATTTCTCTTTGAGAAAAAAGTAATTGAAATATATCCCCGGCCATTGAATTAAGTTCCTACCGACGTAAAAGTACAACAATCACTTATTGGATTATTTTCTAAATCCTCTACGACAGTGTGGGTCGACACATTAACAAGAACATCATCTGGACACGTTTTTAAGTCACTCCGGACACCAATGTCAGCATCAAAATTATTTGAAAACGTTCCGAGGTCTTCACTGGGAGAATCACAATCATTTGAGATTTCTATACCTACCGTGTCCAAAAAGAGCCGTTTTTTAGCACAACTGATTGCTTGTGGAGAAAAAAAATTAGATCATTGATTATTTGGAGTCTCGAAACTCTTGATGCTTCGCGAGGTACATTGTTCAGTCTCAACATCATTGCTCATTACATCTTCGTTTATGACCCTTTTTGTCAATTCTACTGGAAATGTAGATCTTGATAATTTCGCAAAATTATCACCAAACAAAGCTTCTTGCAAGCTATATATTTGACGATCTTTTTGTTCTTGCAATGCCAAATTTCTAGGCGGAACTGCGTTTGGAGCCAACGATCTTCTTGACATTTGGTATCCTGGACAAGAAAAAGGAAAGAATTACAATAATCAACATAGTCTAATTGGAATAAAAATATGGGATAAATCATACCTTGACAATAACTTTCACGATTTTGTATAATATCATTCTCATTAAAATGGTTATTGTTATATCTGGAGCAAGCGGATAGATTTTGGAGGTAAAATAGTTATAAATGACGATGATGTTTTACGATATATTTTAATTGTAGTTCAATCAGGTACAATTATATCGCCATCTTAACAGAGAAGGAAGAAGAAGGGGAAACGGAACTTAACAGTGACCACGTTAGCCACAATGTCGCAATGCCGGGCTTTCATGAAATCTTTCCATATATCACATTCCTCCAACCTTACTTTAAAAACTATAATTTTTAATATCACTTGTTAGTTCGTCAATGCGAAAACCCCTATGCCTATGAATAGTAACCGTCTTAATTCGTTCTCGTTCTTAACAATTTTCTAACTTCGCAATTTATTATTATAAATTTAAGCGATTGATAGGCTTGCGCACTCGTGATGATCTTCACTGTTCTTTCGGTGCTGATGGAACAACTTCATTTTCCAATATAACTTGATTGCTAGTTGTGCTTTTTGATGATGGCATTCCCACTTCTGTCGGTATATCTACTTCTGGTGCGGATGGATTTCCACCGGTTTCCGATACCTCAGGTAATGAGTCTGCTGGTTTCATCATCGACGGCCTTGAAATACTACTCGTGGGATCAACAAACTCTTGATACGTTCGAGATTTGGACGGATCATGATACAATTCATTCAAAACCTCAATAGTCTTTGATGTGACTTCTGGATCCCCTGAAAACCCAAAGATATTGTCATTTCTGATATCCACGCTCGATTCTTTTGCAATATTGTTGTTATCCGTTAACATACAATCTCGCAATTGGTCGATGTGTCTTTCCCAAATTCTGCCATCCCTGGTCTGTACCGAGTACGTCACGGGAAACAATCGTTCCGTAACCTTTGCTTGAACCCACGTATTTTTCATAACATCTTTAGCCATTACAATTTTTCCTTGATTGAATGAACGTTCACTACTCCCAGTTGCATTCTTCCTTTGACGCAATTGTTGTTTCAAAACAAACTCTCGAAGGTTTGGTCTCACCAAATCAATCAATGTCCTCATAGGCCTACCGAACTGCAATTCTGCGGGTGCATATCCCGTTGTACAGTGTGGCGTTGATCGATAGCTCATCAAAAATCTAGTCAAAGCTTTTTCACGGTTCAAGCCCTCTTTCAACAAGATCTTTAATTTGTGCTTGAACGTTTTCACTGCATTTCCAGCTGCTTCATTAGACGCTGGATGATATGGTGCTGATTTCACATGGAGCATCTTTTTGTTTTCCAAGAAAGTTTCAAACTTATCCGATACTAAGCTCGGGCCATTATCACTCACCACTATCATCGGATAACCCCACATCCTGAAATACTCATTCATTGCAGCAATCGTAGTTTTTGATGTGATATCTTCCATTTGCTTGACTTCCAACCACTTCGAATAAGCATCAATAATTATTAGATACATTCTTCCATTAACTGCTCCAGTAAAATCAATATGGACTCTTTGATTTGGACCCTCTGGCCATTTCCAATTGTGCAATTTAACTCTAGCTGAATTAACTGCATTCTCTAAACACAACTTACAAGTTTTCGTTACTCTTTCTATATCCGCATCTAAAGTCGGCCACCACACATATGAACGTGCTACTGACTTCATTTTAACGATGCCCATATAACTAGTTCCTTCAGCAACATTTCTCTCAACGAACTCGGAATAATAACGCTATATCCCTACATTAAACAGCCACGTTCAATTGTCAACTCTCGCTCTCTCCTCTTGTAACATTCCAAGTCTTTGTCAACCTTCTTCGGCCACCCATTCATCACAAACTCACACACTTTAGACAATATTACATCATCAACAGTTTCTTTCTTAATTAAATCACAGTCAATCGTTCTAACATCAGTCTCAATAAAATCTAAATACGTGAATTTATCTTTATTACTCTCCTCCCCTTTTAATTTTGGAGCTCTCGACAAATAATCTGCAACTGTATTGTCAATACCTTTGATATTCTCTAAGTTAAAATTATACCCTGATAGAAAAACTGCCCATCTTTGTGATCTGCTCGCCGCAAAAGCTGGTAAACCTTTCTTTGGTCCAAAAATAAACTTCAATGGTTTATGATCTGTTTCTAAAACAAAGTGTCTACCGTATACATACTGGTAAAACGTTTTAACCGCAAATACAATTCCTAATGCTCCATGATCCAATTGCGAATAATTACGTTCAGCCGTCGTTAATGTTCTCGAATTGAAAGCAATGGGTCTTACTTCATTATTTAGTGAAATGTGAGAGTATACTGTGCCAATGCCAAATGGTGATGCGTCACAAGTAATTTTAATTGGTAAATTAGGATCGTAATGAACTCTAACCTCACTCGATATTGATTTTTTCTTAATTTCAATGAATGCATCATTGCAGCGCCTTGACCATGCCCATTTTCCATCTTTCCTCAATAATGAATACATTGGGGCTACAATACTTGCATAATTCTTTATGAATTTTGAATGATAATTTGTCATTCCCAAAAATAATCGTCATTCTGGTACATTATTAGGAGGTGGTGTATTACTGATTGCTACAACTCTTTCTTTAATAACATTTATACCTTTATCATTGATTTTTAACCCTAAAAATCCAATTTCTGACTGGCAAAATTGACATTTTTCTAATTTCGCCGTTAAACCAGCTTTACTCAGCCTTTCCAGTACTTCAATTAGTCTTTTATCATGTTCGAGCTTATTAGCACTCGCAATAACAATATTATCGAAAAATACCACTCCCTGTATAACAATTAATACAGATTCCATTAACCTCTGAAAAAGGCCTGGATTCGGTGCAATCCCAAAACAACATCGATTGTATACAAACAATCCTTTATGAGTAGAAATTGTTAACATCTTGGATTTTTCATCCCATTCCACTTGTTGATATGCATGACTCAAGTTAATTTTAGTGAACAATTTACCTTGATTCAATTTTATCAATAAATCTTGTATTCTCGGAAATGGGGGTTTATCTATCTTTAAAAATTTGTTTACCGTTAACTTAGAATCACCACACAACCTTATTTGACCATTTGATTTGATAATAGGAACAATTGGCGTTGCCCATTCACTTGACTTAACTGGTTCTATTATTTTCTCTCTTAATAATCTCGCAATTTCGTTTTCTACTCTATTAACCATTGAATATGGTAATGTCACTGGATTACAGAAAATTGGAGTGAAATTTTCTTTCAATTCTAATTTAAACTTTCCTCCAGTGAATAAACCTGATTTTTCTGTAAACACTGTTAGATAACTCTTTTTTAATTCTTCAACGTTGAAATCATTTGATGACTTCATATTATTAATAAAATCTTCACTGCTTTTACTCTTACTCAATGGAATTTCCAACTTTCTGATCCACTGTCTACCAAAAAAAAAGGTGGTAATACAAAAATTTCTAAATCCTTCTCTTTCCTTTTAAATTTTACATTAACCAGTAATATCCCACAAGGAATCATAGGAATTCCCGAATATGATCTAAATTTTCTTGCAGTGTTTCTCAAATGTAACTTATTAAACATTTCATTTGAATCATATTCTTGTTTCGAAATAGCTGTTATCGGTGAACCCGTGTCAATTTCAAATTTAACTATTTCATTTTCCACATTAATTTCTACATACCAACGACCTAAGTCATCTCCTTGAGTGTCAATAATATCATTCTCATTAATCGTAAATAACTCGTCGAAATTTTCGTTAATAGCTACCAATTTATCAACATAATTTCGTTTTTCATTTCTTTTACCATTATAACCACTAAAATTATTTCTCCTTTGCCTTATCTCATTTCCTTTTGGACAACTTTTACTGCCCCCATTCTCTGAAGAGTTATTTTTCGCTCTACATACTGACGCTAAATGTCTTTTTCTATTACAGTGATTATATTCGTAACTCTTAACTCTACAACGAATCCTTGTATGTCCTCTTTCCCACAACAATAACACTGTAAATTTTGCTTCTCTGTAGCATAATTACTTTTCTTGATGTAATTAATTGACCCGTTGTTCAATTTCGTCTCCATCTCTCCTGAATCTCTTGTAGCCGTTTCTTCGTTCAATGCCACTTTCACCGCTCGCTCGTACGTTAGATGTTTTTCACTCAATAGCTTCTTCTTAATGATTTTATTTCTCAGGCCACAAACAAATCGATCTCCTATACTGTCGTTCAAATTCGCTCCAAATTCACAATAAGTAGACAATTTCTTTAAATTTGTCAAATAATCACTTATTGCCTGATTTTCCAACTGATTGTATACATTGAACTTGAATCTCTCGGCAATTACACTGGGTTTCGGTGTCAAATGACTGGACATAACCCCAACAAGCTGTTCATACGTCTTGTCTTGTGGAGTAGCAGGTGCACATAAACTTTTCACTAGCGCATACCCTTCTCTGCCTAGTAAATTTAGAAAAAGTTCTTTCTTTCTGCTCTCCACGATCAAATTTCCTGACATGAAATGATCAAAACGCTCCAACCATTGACTCCAATCCTTACTTTTCTCATAACCCTCAATAGAACCAATGCATGCCGTTACCATTTGATTATTAGGTAAAATTACATTGGATTCATTTACCTGTTGCGACAACGAATTGATTTTTAATTGTTGTGCCTGAATTTCTTGTTCCCATGTCACCATTTGCTGCTGCCAAGATTCTTTTTCTGTCTCTACAATACGGATTTCTCTGTTGGAAATCTCTGCCTTCGCTACCTCTGTGATTTCCTCAATTTTTTTCCTCAATGCCTCATTTTCCTCCATTGCCGCGGCTAACTGTTTTTGCACTTTATCCATTCTGGTAACCTCATTAACACGCGGTCGCAAAAATTTTTTTATATTTTTGCCGTGAATGCAAAACAAAAATATATTTTTATCCTCGTCGCCAATGTAATATCTGGAGCGAGTGGATCGATTTTGGAGGTAAAATCGTTATAAATGACAATGATGCTTTGCGATATTTTTTAACAGTAGTTCAATCAGGTACAATTATATCGCCATTTTAACAAAGAAGGAAGAAGAAGGGAAAACGGAAATTAACAGTGACCACATTAGCCGCAATATCGTCATGCCGGGTTTTCATGAAATCTTTCCATATATCACAGTTATCACATAACCTAGATGTTCGCGATGATACAAAATTATTTCCTATTGCCGTTTCCCAAAGATTCCGTCGGGAAATATCTTTAGGAAATGTAAAGGTACCCTGGCCTTTACATACTGGAACGTAACACCGAATCATTTTTATTATTTTTAGAGACGTGTTTGCGAGAGGTTCCAACTGTAGGCTCACTGAATTTGGCCCCACTTGATTTTTTTCTTGCTTCTTCAACTTTTTTTTCTTTCAAGTATTTGTTCTTTGTTTGTTTTTGATTGTTCGAACATTTAAATTGTTTGTTCTTCTTTTATTTATTTATAATTAATTAAACAAAAATTGATCCTTCAGTTAGCCCCCCTCACCATATATTTCCATTTTTATTATTGAAAACAATAGTTTCTTATTGATTATCGTTTGTTCGATCACTTTTGACGTTTGTTCTATCATAAATTAGCTTTAATTGTTAATTATTCGATAATTTTAATCAGAAAATTGTCTCCCTCTAAAGGTAGTAGTGCGCATGCGCTTAGGTTTTTAAATAAACCGCGATTTTTTTAACTTCTCGATAGGAAGTTATTGTTTTTACCCCGAAAATAAAAAGTCGAGTTTTTCATAGATCTCGACGTTTTAAGACCTCCTGAACATAACC
>JAPYZF010000918.1:0-11815 GCA_030523045.1 Meteorus cinctellus
TATTCCTGGTGAGCCATAAAAGGACAATTGAAAGTCAACCTGGAACAGTGGTATATTGAAAAGATGTTAATCTTATGTGTTTCTAATTTTCCAAGAATCAATCAATTATTAATTGACCAATTTTCTCCTGCCATATTGTGAATCGTCAATGAGTTTCACGATCGAACTAGTAATTACGCAAAGTTACATAAGATCAATATACTTACGTGTATGATAGATAAAGATATCAGCGAGAATAATGAATATATCAACGATTATGATAGAGAGTTTCAACCTAATGAAAATTAGACGGAATTGCTGTATGCATATAATCATTTTTATATAACTATAGTAATCCCGTCTTTCATTTTATATTAATATATAAGAATAGAATGGTGAGTGACACAAAAAAATATATAATATTCCCAATCGTTATTTATAGATTCAATCGAGCCTAATATAAACTTGTCCCAACATTCTCTACCTCATTTGAACTTGGCATTTTTCAGTGTATTGGAAGTCAATCAACTTGTTAGTCTATTGTTTCGAATTCACTCAGGGTGGGACTCGAAAAGAATAATTACTATGATGGATTGAATCATTATTGCGATGTGGCGAGATTTGTCTCATGTTTTCATTGCTATTTTTGTTATTATTAGTCAGACAATGTTTCTGCATATTCAATTTCAATCAACTTAATATTCTCAAGAACTTCATAAAATTGTTCATTGAAAGGGAACAGCACACCGTTATAACCCGTTGATTTTAAATAAAAATTTACACGCCGAAGTTTCCCAAACTAGAGATCCAGAAGGTACCTTCTATTTCTTATAAAATTAAAATGTGCTGAGTATTTCGATAAAAAAAAGGACAGAATCATCTTTAAGTCGGCGGAAGACAACGATGTATAGTGTATTATAATAAATTTCCACCAGGTGAACTTTGACAACTCAATATTTACTAAGCACTTCAATTGTCGAAATCGAAAAAAAAATTTTGTCAAAATTCATCAGAATGACTGCAATGCTTTGTTTAGCTAACTCGTTATTCAAGGACGAATGTAAGTTTGCGACATTTATATGACAAGCAAATAGTGTGAGTAATATATTGTTCAGAAGCATTCAGAATAAGCTATGTATATTACATACAAACATGACTTGGAAGCTATTATGAAAATATTATTTCAATCTCAAAAACAAAAGTAATTTATCTCAATCAAATAGAGATAACGATAAAGCGCTCCAAGACGAGTATACATTTGTAATTTTAGATAACAAACAAACAATTAGTTCTTCGCATTTACCTACCATAACATGATCGCTAACTCTGCCATGTTGGTCATACTTGAACAACATATTGTTCACCCAGAAATCACCATGATTGATGACATTAAATTCATTATCATCACATTTTTCACAGTCTGACACTTTTTGGCACACGACTTCAGACATCTTCATCAGTTTTTCTGAAATACTTTCACCAAGTTCAGGCCAAGATGCCACAGCTCTTGCTAAACTTCTCATTGCAACTTCAAAAAATTTTGTCACTTCCTGATCACGGTCGGGATGAAATAAGCCTTTGTAGAATGTATCCTTATATTTTGGATTCTAAATGAAAGTGGAAGACATGACAAATTTTGTTAGATGAAATCACAATATTCATGAGTTAAAAAAATAAACACAAATATTTGATTGTGCAGTAACCAACTTTCTCGAGAACTGCAACAGAAGACGCATGAAACTTAGCCAGACCTCTCACAGCAATAATACAATGTTCGAGGTCCAGCCCACCTTGACGATCGGCCATACGAAAACCATATGCTGCTAGATCATCTAGAATTAATAATGCCGGATTCTTCTTTTGTACGAAAAGACATTTGCTGGAGAGTTTTGTATTTTTTAGAATAGAATTCATATCCTTCAATAAGGTCGTCATCATCTCGATTTCCAAATCAAAGAGACCAGCCTGTTCAATCTGCAAAGCAATTATGTTATCATGAAATTTCTGGTATCAAAACATTCTTTGGAGGAGGAGTTGAACATAATTTTACTGCAACTGTTTTCACCAAATGATGGATATATATTTATTTCACTCACCAATTTTTTCTGAACACCATTCCCTGGTAATTCAGCTTTAACGATTATCGATCGATTCTCTTCAATTGTTTCGGCACCTTGGCGGCGGGTCAACTCAACACCTACACGAGTTATTTCACTTGCGTAATTATCACCTGCAGCAGTGCCTGGTTTCGTTGACAGATTGGTAACGCAAATTGAATCATCATTTTCCGAACGTCTCAACACTTCCTCTATAAACTTTTCATTCAACCACGACTTCACTTCCATGTTTCAACGTCGAGTCTTATTTATTTTGTTACTATTGAATGGAATGAACAGGACGAGAAGTATTTAAAATCCTTCAAACGATAGCTGAAGTAATAATCCACTGTATTGAACTGTCGTGAATTGTTGCTACAATATTCTCGCGATCGACCTACAACAATTTCATAATAGTGATCGTAATAGTCGGGGTTACCGGATCAAATTGGACGTTAGACTTGGATTGATGTTTATAGACTGGAAGTACGTCGCATAAATCCAGTCTCTCAGTACAAGCGTCTGATAATATACTGTTGCGATCGCGCTCGAGCCTCGTCTATCGCGTCATGTATCATTATGGCAATCATTATCAATTACATGTGCTCAAGGAAACGAATAATTGCGAATCATGTAAGTAGTTGTAAGAAGGTTCACAAGCGTAAGTGCGCGGGGCTGTAGTATCTGCAAATTTTTTATCATGATTGTCGTCATTATATAGCTTCATACTAACAACTAAAGTTCATTTCATGTTTGGGATCGTAGCCCTGTACCTATTGAATATTCCATATAGGTCTCTGCAACCCTTTCTGTTGGTTCTTGATACTTCTGATTTTTTCAAGTGATTTCGGTTAAATTGATGCTTGATTGAAACAGAAGAATTGAACTAGTTGATCATTCATTGTTACAAAATATTTCATTAAACTGAGACGTGATCATGAGCGTACCTTGAACGACATTGAGAATTAATTCGAGTCTCACTCCAATCAGTTCCCAACCAATTTGATGAGACAAATACTCCCAATGGACATAGTTGATAATAAATGCATAACCTGAAAGTGACAAAGTTTTATAACAATAATGACATCCAGGTAAAATTACTGCCAATTAACTGAAGTCACTTGATGTAACATGAATATTATTGATGATATTTCGATCACAATACGTGAATATTCCATATAGAAATTCCAGCCATAAATCGAAATTACATTTTTCCTAATATTGACCATGTGTTATCTGTTCACATGATTCGGGCCCTGGACTTTTTCATCGGATCCGGCTTGGAGGCCACACGCAGTTGTTTACATCAGCAGGAACCAATTCCTAGAATACCAATAAAAATCTCATGCTTATCTCATCAGACATCCAATGAAACGGAATAATTATTCATGAAACTGCTCGGATAAAGCCGGAATTGAACAAAATGATCATAAGTGAACGCTATGGCGAATTTCGTAAGTAGTAGCTGAATGGTTCTGCAAGACATCGTCATCTCTCTCTCTAACGCCGCTGGTCTCGTCATTTTACTATCGGATTTGTCACCACTTTCAACAAACGGTGCTTACAGCTTACACCTGAAAATTGGTATCGTTTAGTCATGCACAACAAAACATTCAAAGAACTAATGACAAAAAATTGGATTGTCCCATAGGTGCAATATTCAGGTGGACTATCTGTAGATTTTTCTGGAAATGTCATGGTCCAAACAATTTCCGCTAACTTTCCACATAAAAACGTTGGGATACATCAAGTGATGGAATTGATGATATATAATAGTTTCATATTATTATTATCGATCTTGGAAAAGAATCATTTCAATGAAGAGCTTCGACAATGAATGTGACCAGTCCGTCCCATTTTATGGAGGACTAATTAACTCCCATTGTGGGCGCTTGAAATATAAATTTTATTGATATCACAGCAATTAAAATATAATTGTACTTACAATAACTGCTACATCGCTGAATGGTCCAAAGTTCCTCTTGTTCTCAATTGTGGGAGTTAGAGCACATGTTGACTGCTTCGATTGATTACAAATTGTGAGCCTCACAAAAATTGTACTCACAATATCGTCGTCACAATTGCCAGTTGAATAACTAAAAGTTCGGGAATACGAAAGACTAGGAAGAAATGCGAAGGTACCAACACTATTCAATATAACTCGCCAAAAATGAAACGATGATGGTCAAGTTCACGGGAGAGATGAATTGTCCCCATTCTGGCGGATATATGCAGAATAGATGTGCGTTTATTTATACTTGTGATGATCACTAGACGCGCCAAATTATCGCTGTATTATATATACATTTGATGACTGCATTCACCTGCGGCCTTAATTTCTGGGTGAATAGAGTAGTGACGAATGATATATATTCATTATATTGACTAAATAAAATTTTAATCCTGCGTCAGGCTGGAATAGTTTTAACTTATAGTTTTTGATGTATATTAATTGTCACAATTATTCTCCCGTCATACTGTGCCCAAGGTTGAATCATTCCTATCAAACTTTCCTGATTACAAAGTGAAATTTAAAACGATTGGACATTAATCCTTTTTGCATGTGTTTCAAATGCTATTAAATACTTTGAATGCTACCGATATTCTTCGACTATGGAATAAATCGTTCTTAATACTTCTTTTTAATCAGGGTTAATACATGATAATGTAAAATTTCGATCGTACCTTTTTGTCGAATATCAGAGGTAGAGCGATAGAATTCAATTCATATTCGATCCTCATCATTATAATTGTCGACGATTTCGTTTAGAATTTATTCCATACAGCAATTCATGCGAGAAACATATGAAAACTTATTGTTCAACTGTGATCCTTTATGCAGTGATCCGATATCAAATATCAATTCTGAATGTCTGTTGCAGCCTGCAGGTGCATCAATTTAGTGCGTCAACGTTTTACACCGGTGCTTCAGCTTATCGACAGAAAGAAATTCGGATCATCGACCAATAAATAGATGGCGCACTATGTCGATTTTTCTTTCCTCGCAAAGCCTTCACATGCCTCCACAATGCTGAATGACTAATCCGAAGCCTCAAGAACAATCCAGAGTCCTGGAGCTTACAGACACGTGTCAGATAATTCTTGATGTATTGTGTGTATTCAACGTTGGTGTAGTTCACATATGAAAAAGGTTTACATGATTTTCTATAGCAATCTCACATTCATCTCATCATCGTATCACACAAGATTAGAAAAGGTATATTGTTTCATCTTCATTAAGTTCATCTCATACAGCTTTCATCAATAGTAAAATACCCTTTTTTTTTGGTTATGGTACTTCTAGGCTTCATTCAATATATAACCCAATCTTCGATTGATCATCGATACGTTCTAAGATGTCACAGTCTATTATTGAAAAGCCTGGGAAAGTACATCATGAATGGAAATTGGAAAACGTTATTTTGAGAAATTATAAACATCATTTGCTTATGACTTCAACATCATTCATTTGTGATGATCTTCTTGGTGTTGAATTTCGAATACATTCTGGAATGTCAAAGCATGATAAAGTGACTGTGGTCATATCAAAAACACCCTACATTCTCAATGACGTTACTATTATATTATCCATGAACCAAGAAGTGATGAAGACAGTTAATATTGAAGTTTGGAATGATCCATATCGATTTGAAGATGTATATTGTTGTCCATATGACTATTTTTCTATGCACTTCATTCCACTTGAGATTGAAATATCATGGACTGGATTTTCGAGATTACTGCCGAATTTATATCATGATATGAAATATTTTCATAAAACACCTGAGTTTTCGGACATAATTATTAGTATCAATGATGAAGAAATTCCAGCGCATAAACTTATTCTCGCTGCTCATAGTCCAGTTTTTTTAGCAATGTTCAGATCAGATATGATTGAATCGACGAGCAATCGCATTGTCGTCAAAGACATTGACATTGATATAATGAAGAAAGTCATTGAATTTTTATACACTGGATACATAGATGCAGAATTGGATGTTAATACTTTATTTTCGATTTTATCCGTCGCGGACAGATATCAGATGACGGGGCTGAAAAATTTTTGTGAAGAAGTTTTAGCAAGTAAAGTATCAGTTGATACTATTTTATTGATTCTGGAAGGTGCTCACTATTACCATGTCACAGAGTTGATGAAAAAGACGAGTACTTTCATGGCTGATAATCGTCAGAAGATTGAGAAGTTGGATGGTTTCGAAGATGCCGTGAACAGAAATCCGAAGCTGTTTGAGATCTTTAATCGGAAGACACTATCATAATATAGTTACGTTTATTCTATTTTGGACGGAGTTCTATTGGGTGTGATCAATTTTTTATAAGTACTGTGATAAAAGTTATCAACAGTGCTCTGGTTTTTATAATAAGTTAATATTGATAGCTCTCTGAAAATACTGAAATAGACTCCAGATTGTTTCGTTAAGAGATGGATTTTTTTTGCGATTTCACTGTTGTGAAAGTGCCTAATATATTATGTCGTTGAAATTGCCTCGCAAGAAGATTCCAATTCTCATTAATAGACAAATCATGCGCGAATGTCCTGCCAAATTATACGGTGTATTATATAATGTATATTTAGAACGAGCAGATTTTGCATGCACCAAACACATAACTTCATTTGTTGGAAATTTACAACTATTTTTACCTCAGTATTTTTCTTATCCGTTACGTGAAATTCACATTTTTCTAGTTTACATTAGCGACAATTGATTTTATATGCTATTGCAGTTTTATTTTTTCCAACATTGGTTCTAGACTAGGAAATTATTTTAACAACAAGATAGGATGTTTTTATCTTCATGACGTTGAAATTCATCTTTTTCGCTACAATGCGAATGGTTTGTTGGAATTAAAACGGACAGGCAGACAGTCCTTGAACAAGAACAGCACATAACTACAAATCTATGTGCTTCAACGGTGATTTCTCATACAATAAAAGTCTGGAAGAATTAGAGTCTATAACTTTTGCGTACATTTTAAAGAAGTTCTGAATCCATGTAGCAGTATCTCTGAGCGGTCGATAAAAAAATTCGATGAGTAAGGAAGTTGTGGAGAAATTGATGTTTTGTCATATTATAATGTTCATTTTGAATGATTTTATAGAATAAATCTACCAATATTCATATTCAAATAATTAAATATGTGATTCCTTTACGACTTCGTCTCGAGTCTTCATTCTGATTTATGTTGGAAGGGCATACGTATGCTATAATACTGTCATTTATCAGAATACTTGTTATTTGCACCGCAAACAAGTATTTAATCAGGTAATCAATAATGTAATCAAAATGTTAACTATTGAACCAAGTTAATTCAGCCCGAAAGCTTCCATTCATTCTTCTGCCATCCACAACGAAGATTGCGACTAAAATATTGAAATTGTTCAAGAGAAAACTTGCACAGTTGGTTAGCAAAATACATGACACGTATCTGCAACCGTATGCATATGGTGATAGTGCGAGTTATCAACTCCCTAGTTTTATGACCGACGTCCGATAGTTTCTTGCGTTCCCGATATCACATTGAAGAACGAGCCAGAAGTCACGATCCAAAGCTAAACTGCTTCTTAGTTTCTATCGAGCCGAGGTTCGTGACAGTCAATCATTCTGTTACATTTATTGACGAATTCTAATCATTGAATTGGCCAACTGTGATTCAACTGAACTCTACGAAAATTCAAAGCCATGTGGAAGAGGTGAGACATATTGAGAATCACACATGTTTTCAATCATCATCACGAAAGTTAAAATAATTATCATATTATTCAGTAGTTCAGATTAAAATAAATCGTTAACAACTGAACCACAGAGTTCGCTGGAACCGACAAATAAATAAAGGAATATTTTGCGGTTGGTGAGCATTTACATCAGGTTCACCAGCAAGAAAAAAGTGAAAGAAGGCTGCATTCCGTACAATTGGGAGTAATCTCATTGAATTTATCGACTATAACTATATAATTGTGTTGATTAATTATTATATACCGGATGTAACGAATAATTACAGGTATGTATTTCGCCGTGAGACATTGAAAAGCGTGCTACAGCTGTATAAATTCAACCGATTTATTTTTCTTCTTTATTCAACACACGTAACTGAAATTTTGTTCCAGGTCTCATCATCACGAGGATTCTGTTCTAAATTAATCAGAAAATCAAGATAAAACAATTATTTTTTGTATCTGAGACTAAAACTTTACAGTCAGATTCGAAGCATTGGGATGGCTACGAAAATTGTAAGAGAACCTATTATAATGAAATACGAATGGAAACGTAAAACGATATATCCTATTTCCACGTCACATTCGTCACGGGCATTATCGGCGGCCGATTGTTTGGAATGATTCTGTTCTGATTCCTTACCCAATGTGAAATTCAATATAACTATTCGCGGACTGTATGCGGAACTGTTTGTCGTTGTCACCAAGGTGCCAAATAACCCAGCAAAGGCAAGAATCAAACTATCAGTGTGTAGTTGTAACGCAGTAGCCGTTGATTGTGAAAACTGGACCAGCCATCAGATGCTCAAGGATATACGGGTAGATGGAGGAAGTATAAAAACCTGCACATCCGGTTCTTGCGAAATAACATGGTATGGCTTTAAAGAGCATCCCGAACCTACACCTCCCATAAATTTATATCACCAAATGAAACCATTTTTTGCTGAAACTCATTTGGCTGATATCGAAATAATAGTCGACGATACAAGAATTCCTGCGCATAAAGTTCTTCTCGCGGCTCAGAGCGTAGTTTTCTCAACAATGTTCAAAACAGACATGGCTGAATCAGCAAATAATCAAATCATCATAAAAGACATTGATATCGACATTATGAAGCAAGTGATACAATTTCTGTACACAGGTGAACTAAATGCAGAGATAGAGTTAGATGCTGTATTATCAATATTATCGGTTGCAGAGAAATATCAAATCATGCATCTGAAACAATATTGCTCGGAAAATTTGAGTCAAAGAATAACAGTAGAGAATTCCGTGAGAATTCTTGAAGCAGCTAATTTATACAGGATGCCACAGTTAACTGTGCGTACAAACGATTTTATGGTTGAAAACAAGCGGAAGATCATCCAGTCAGATGGTTATAAAGTTTTGTATTTTACAAACCCTGCAGTCCTGTCGGATTTCATTGAACGCAGTATTAAAGAGGAAGAAGATTTTGTCCGTTGGTTTTTTAAAACTTGAGATGATTCCTGAAATTCATATACGTTTTATGTTTCTTTATTCTGACGCAGACATTCGCATTGTACGAAACATTAATATTATCGAACTAGAAACTTCATCTCCGATACGGGCTTTTAATTCACAATACTACATAGAAAATATGGTTCCTTTCTTGTCAATTTTTGTCACTACTGAAATTTTTTTAAGTCAATAAATTTCTGGGATTAATAAACTAACATATTTGTAGAAAATTTGTGGATGTACCTTACGTGGCATTGGAGATATGACATGTTATATTGTAAGAGGATCTTCAATATTCCTTATACTACGATTCTACACTACAATCAGTTTATATCATATTGTAACATTAATTCGAGAACGATCTGTCAGTCGTCCTGAATTTGTTTGTAGTCATGTTTTTATACCAAAACTCGACTTTAAATCATGGTCATGGATATATCGAACCAAATTTTTCACCTTGATCCAATTGGTTTACCGAATTAATGTAGTAAAGTTTAACCAAATCATATTATTGAAGAATTCATTCATGATGCTGAGTGAATCGAGAAGTTACAAATCATTATCTTGGTAGATTAAACAAATTGTTGGAATGGTTTCCGATAGTTTTTACTTGAGAATCATTAAGAATCACAGAATCTCATTTGTGCATCTATCAAGAATAGTCACCGTTCACAGTATATTGATTGTGAATACATGGCAACTCTGTAAGATCAACAAGAAGTTCCTTGGAAACTTGTCAAGCTGAAATCACAAATCGAGATTGTGTCACATGGAAGTTTGACTCAATTCCAGTTGGTTCTCTATCAATCTCGAGCTTAGTTGTGAATATGTCTCCCGAAATATATTCTGGCACTTGAGTAGCTCATATATTTTCAATAATCATCTTAGAAACACTGTGCAGTTCACAATGCAACGATCAAAATTGTTACTTAGGACTAAGAGGTATACAAATATTAATAGTTCAATCGATAATGTTATGCTTGATGAAATATCACATGAATTCGACCAGGAATATTTGATTGCGATATTAAATACAGTCTTTATCATCGCAAAATTGCTATGTAAAATGTTCTGTTTCCGGAACAACGTTGCATGTAGATTTGGAAATGTGGGCAAGTAATTGGATCAATACACAACATAATGTTATTGATGTTATGTAAGAGCTCAAAGTTTCTTTCTCAATATGGATTTAACGACTTATGAAAATTACTGTGCTTTTCCGAAGATCATCACACTGAAAAAAGTAAAAAATTTCATCAAACTATTTTGCATTTGTGCAATGATATTCCAGACTATATTCCCGAATCGCATTCTATATTCGCTGAAATCATCAGTTTTAATATGGCGGAATTGGACGAGTTCTTTTACTCATTCAATTTTCCGTATTGAATTCATGCAACAAAGGTATTATGAATTCCCGGATGGAAATTCTTATATATCAAATTTCTCAGGTCAAGTCATATGTGCCACAATCATGAGCATTCACCAGAATAAAAAATAGATAGTTCCTATGAAAAAAAAAAAAAAATTTCAACTCAATTTTATTCTCTCTTAGTGTTAATTTTCTCCCAATTTCCAGTAACGACGGGCAAAATGATACAAGACTGAACTTTTGTTATGTGAAACAAAGAACTGGGCTGAATGTAATAATGGTAGTGATGAGATGAGATGCGTCGGTTTCAACTGTTCCAAATTCTGCATTTATTTTCTCTGTGCGCCGCGCATCAAACGGTCAGGTCCCATTCATTTGTGAACACTCAGTTGAATGAGAAGTGCGTACCATGTGCTGATTTCGATCATAATAACAAGAATCTTTGATATGAACGCCAGAAACGATTAGAATATCGAAAATTTAATATCTCATTTTTGAACATAAACGGCGAGAGATAGCAGAGAATAAATTCTCGGTCTTCATTCACTGGTGAGTCATTTAGAAGCTTATTAGACCATATATGATGTCGATATGAACACGCTTGCACATTTATTCTTTCAGAATTACCGAACATGATATAGTTACGCAGGATTCACGAGCAGTGACAGTTGTAGGATTAGTGATCCATATTTCCTTTATTATAAGGATGAATTATACTGAGTCTCCAGAACCGAAAATAATTCGACATTCATGGAAATTGTACAGACCACGCAATTCAGTGTGCAATAGGGACAATTATGGGGGCAATTGTTGGAACGAATGTGAGTTGACTCGAGATTATTCACACCGTTTTGTGAGTGAGGTCCTTCCTAACGTAGAATTCGAAATATCCTCTCCGATATCGACCTCGAATGCACTTAAAGTGATTGTTTCAAAAACGCCATGTACACCGGCCAACGCCACTATCCAAATCACCGTATCGGGTCAACACAAAAAGTGTGTAAAAATCGGTGGTTGGATGAATAGTTGCCAATTCGACTCTGTACTCTATGCCGTTGATTCACATGGGGACATTGAATGCATAATAACGTGGGATGGTTTTGTGGAGAACTTGCCAAAGTCTATTAATTTATATGCTCAGACGAAAGATCTCCTGAC
>JAPYZF010000919.1:0-11345 GCA_030523045.1 Meteorus cinctellus
GACCCTCGCCCCCCCCCCCCCCCCCCCCCCCCCCCTGTGGGCAACCTTTGCGAACGTGGGCTTTGACCTTTGTGTCATGTATCCCTGCGGTCACTATCCTGGTCTGTAACATGAAGTGTGTCCAATTGGTGATGGATGTCTTCACCCCCAATAGTTCTGCTGTGTCTTTAATTGCCTCGTAGGGAGTGTTATAGAAAGCCCCCTGGATGTCTATAAAGCCGCCTAGTACGGTCTTTGTGTCTGAAGGCATCCTCAACATGACTGACTAGTCCTGCAGTGCCGTTTCGACTGACTTTCCCGCTTGATATGCGTGTTGCAATGGGTGTAGTGGACGGTGTACTATTTGTCCATCGCGTATGTGTCTATCGATCAGCCTTTCAAGAGTCTTCAAGAAAAATGAGTAGAGGCTGAAAAGTCGGAAGGCCTTGGCTGTGTCGTAGGCGCTTTCCTCGGTTTGGGTATAAAGTCGACCTTTATTTCTTTCCAGGCCTTCGGGACGTAGCTCATTGCTGAGCAGGATCTAACTAGAGATACGAGGGATCGATGTTATCCCCCTCCCAACCCCCATCTGGGAAGAGAGCCGGAAAAATCCCGTCCGCTCCTGGGCTTTTGTATTCATTGAACGAGTCAACTGCCCATTTGATTCTGTTTGATGTGACGACTTCGAGTGCTACCTCCCAATCATGTTGGTTTTTAGCCCTTTTGTAGTCCTGGTTCTGTCCATGCTCGGCCTGGTCTGCCAGTATCGAGTCGGAAAAATGTACCTCGAGTAGGGGCTTCGGTGTCTCCTCGTGGTTCTCCATATATTCTCCATTTGGGAGACGGATTCTCTCGAGTTTGGCACGTGAGCTTGTCGGGAATATCCTCCGGAGGCGAGCTACCGGCGATAGGTCGTCAAGTTCCGTACAGAATTTTCCCCAAGCTTCATTCTTAGCTTTGTTGATGAAGACCTTGTAGTCTCTTTGGGTAACTTTATAGATACTCCAGTCAGCATCGCTCTTAGTTTTCAGGGCCCTCTTGAGTCTTCTCCTGGTGAGAGTTCGGAGCTTATACAGCTCGCTATTCCACCAAGAGATTTTCCTCTGGTGGGTCTTGTGTTTTAGTGGACATGCAGACTCATATGAATCAATCATGATCCTCTGCAATGTCTCTACTGTACGATCAATTTTTCCGGTGTTGGATATGTTGCATTTCAGTTCCCTCAGTCCACCTTCTAGTTCTTCTCGAGAGATGAACCAGTCAGTGTGTCTGGGGTTTCTGTATGCTTCCGTTCCCGTTGCTTTGATTCGTCCGTTAATGCTGAAGCTTATCTGGCAGTGATCGGAGAGGGAATCCTCATCGTTGACCCACCAGTTTAGCGTATGCTTGGCTAATTTTATAGTACCAAGTGTGATGTCTATCACCTCTTGTTTTGTGGCAGTAACAAAGGTTGGTAGAGATCCTTTATTTAGTATCTCTAGGTTAGTGGTAGAGAGGTATTCCAGTAAGTCGTTCCCTCTCTTGTTTATGTTGGTACTGCCCCAGACAACATGGTGTGTGTTTGCATTGCACCCCAGTATGAGTGGCAGGTTCCTGTTTTTGCAATGCTCTACCAGAAGTCTGACTTCATTTGTAGGTGGGGTGTATTGGGAGTCATATGGAAGGCAGGCTGATCCTATGACTATGTCAACGGAAGCCCCTCCCACCGCGACCCACAGAGACATGACTGCTAGATCTCTCGTGCAGAAATGGTCCAGCTTAAGTGCGTTGTGTTTTGAATGAACAAGAACACACGCCCTTGGCCCTAGGTCCAAGTTGGCTGGTATCAGATTTCCAAACTTGCGTTCTATCCCTCTTATCTGATCCTCGTGGACCCAAGGTTCTTGATTAAGTAAGATGTCTGTCTGCCTCATTGCAATGTGCCTACAAAAAGTTGCAGTGGCCGTTTTGCAATGTTGCAAGTTTATTTGCAAGAAGTGGGTACGCCCAAAAGTTATATCAGCCAATGGGTGTTTCCCATTCGCTTTGTTGGGATGGGAATGTGAGGATGTGGGGCGGGGGAGTGGGGTATTAAGAAGTGGAGCCAGGACTGTTTGTTGGCCCCGTCTACTTCCATATCCGACTGCGTGATTGGGCATCTGGCGGTCCCCTTTACGGTTTCCGTTCACGCCCTGTTCATCACAGCCGGCCTGGCAGTCTTGTGAAGTGCCACCCCCATACCTCTTTTGGTCTTGGCGTTCGCGTCGTGAAAACGCGCTCGTCCTAGCCCGAACTATGGTGTGAGGTTGCACCCCGCCAAGACTCCTGCCGATGCGGTGTCCGCCGCTAGGACGAGGCGGACGTTACCTTTCGTCATGGTCGACTCGCCGGTTCCAAACCCTCCACAAGGTCGTGTCTAGCCCAGGGTTATGTCTCCTAAGTCTCTTTAGGATGACCAAGGCCTCGTCCTTGGTCTGGTGGAAAACGGCTGACATCTTCTTCAGTTTGTGCAGTTTGTCCTTCTCCAGAACTTAGAGGAGGGCACCGTCCCAAGGTTGAATGGTTGCCGCCGTGGGAATACTGTTCAACGCTCCGATGAGCGCCTGCGTGACCAGGTCTTCCTTCTCCTGGGAGAGTATGTGACTGGGATAATCGGCAGGCACGATGGCCAACTTCTTATCCGCCAGTACAGCGTCCCATACCCTGAAGATTTCAGGGCGATCTTGCCTTTTTTAACCTCCACTTGAACATCCGGTAGTGTGTCGCTTGGCACTCTGGGCCTTTTGTACCCCGAGGATGTCGGTGTGACTCCTTTCTCTGTTGAAGAGGTGGCTGTAGAATCCACGCCTCCCGTGAGTATGGCCAGATTGGCGGTCGCTCTGGATTTGAGCGCCCTCCTTCTGGCTGCCCCGCTGAGGCGCTTCTTCTTTGTGTTAGCTTCAGTCGTGGTGTTCTTGGCCGAGCTGGTTCCGCCTCGATGAGGTTGGTGTTATCTTTCGAGTCAGTGAGCTGGCACTGTGCAATTTCGGCTGAATCCTCATCGACCCTGTTGAGCTCACTGGTAGCAGAGACTGCCTTGTTTGGATCCGCGTTCCCTTTCGGTTCCCCGTCTCCGGTGAGTTCTTCAAGTGGTGTAGCATTCATTTGATTCTCACGAGTAGGCAGGAAAGAAATGGTCACCTCCTGCAGAGCCTGTTGCAGAGGGAAGGCGCGGCTATAACTAATACGATAGGGTTGCACCTGGTGCCCCAAAGGCATCGTTCAAGACACTATACCCAAGTGCCATTCATCTCTTGGCACGATCGCACCCACCTTAGATTGGGGAGTCGGTCCGCGGCCAAGCCTCAGGTTTCTACGGGCCGGGCTTCACACCCGCCGAGATTCCCTATAGCCCTAGCTAACCAAGGTCAGAACGGGTCTTACCTCTCAGCCCCTCTCGAGGAAGCGACGTTCGCCCTCCGCACCCTCCTTGGCCTTTCCCTATCCGCCACCTGGGGACGCACCTGGTCGGCACTGATACATACTGTTCGCTCTCGTTTATAGAGATTAAACAGCCCGGGAATGAATAGTACTATTCCTAACAACGATACCGAAGAAATTTTTCCGGCAAATAGGTACACAGATTTCTATGAATGGAGCAAAGAAGAAGAAGAATCCAAAGAGGAAGAGAATACTCAATATGCATGAATAGCAATAAATTAGTTAATAGTAACACCAAAGACGAATTCATTGCAAATGAAACTAAAAAATGCAATCAATGACTCTTCATTGATAACCTCATTTCATCCTCGATTAAATTAATTAAATGATTATCATTAATTGCACTTCATATGAAAATTGACATTATTTATAAATAAAGTGATAATATTAAATAAGTGACATAATATGCTAAGAGTGGGGCGATTGCGCTACACTGGGGCGCCCATACTCGTTGAGAACAACCGCTGAGTCCCCCTTCTACCGCAGATACCGGATTCGGGAGCACGCGCTCGGTCAGAAATCCGCTTGTGTTCAACTCACAGTCACTTGGAGTCTATCAAAACTTAATTTTCCTCCAAATAGACAAATTTTTTGGAGCAAGCTTTTCCATTTTCGAATCTTCACTCGAAGTCTGTAGCTGAATTAGTTCCCGAGATATCGGTTCCGAAGCATAATCGGTTTTTCGGCCTTGAAAAATCGAATTTTTGAAATAAAAACTTCATCAAAAGCTTCGAATGTTCGTTGTAATGACAGAAATCTATTGAAAAAAGAAAATAGCGATCGGATAATTTTTTTTCAGCTCGCGAGATCAATTTGTTATTGAAACTTCTATTGTTTACAAGTAATGATCTATTGGTCGGACGGGGGTTGAAAAAAATGGATTGTAGCTGTTTCCAAGCTCTACAATTTGTCTGGAAAACTCCACACGCCAGATTGATAGTTTCGGAGATATACAATTTTTGATTTTATCATTTTTTTTTTGATCACTCATTATTTGTAAACAAATTGAGACCGCCATGAGATACTCATTAAAATTCATAACTAACTGGTTGCGGATCGAAATTGATCGAAATCATATTTTTTTAGCATTTTCAAGTAAGTTTTGCAAAATTGGCTAATTTCTGTAGGCTAATTAGAGTGTGTTCAAAAACATGACTATCAAACTCTTACAGATTTCGTAAGAATGACATATTTCACAAAGTCTAGTGACTGAGTAACGGCATTAACTGTGGTGCATTTGCAGTATATTTTGCAACGTTATTGTGTCATAATGAAGATCAAAATAATAACTTAGTTAGAATGTCCACACAATACGAAATCATACATCAATCATGTTGTTTTGTTGAAAATTATTGATGTTTCATGAAAATGGTCATCCAACTTAGTGTTAAGGTACTTGTGCTGCTGAGGGCATAGAGTCAGAAAATTCTGAATTGTTGTACACTCATCAAGGGTAATCAAAATACAATTACCATGAAAATTTGAAATCGATTGAACATCTTAAATTCGATTTATTCATAATCAAATTTCAGATTATTTACATCGCGAGCAATGAGGAGCATCCATCTTAAGTGACGTTTGCGATCGTTATAAACTAACAGTCAATATTTTTTTAGAAACTAACAGAATATTAATTCATTATTTCTAAATAGAAAAGAAAAAAAAAATATATTCACTATTTTATTGTTGAGATATAGCAATTGAAGTTCAACGATGAGCAGGAAAATATACTAGTCAGTGAATTCGATAGAATCAATCTCACAAAACTATTATCCGAGCGGCAAATTCAGACGGTCAGAGGAGGAGATGACTATTAAATCAGCGCAGGCACAGCATAGAGCAACACATATTTAGTATACTATACAACAACTGGTAGAGCATACACGACGTCGTCAGATTTTAAGTTGCGGAAATGTTCAACAGTATGTGTGTATACGTATATATGAGTAGTGTGTAGGCAAAATTTCTTCGTGTACACTATCGGACAAAAGTAATGTCTCTTTTTACCACAAGCTAACCTACTCTTTCTGCGCATATGATCCATAAGTTTTTGATAATATTGTAGCAGCACAACTACTTTGAATACCACGGGGTGAATAAATAACACTTCTCAGTTGAAATTCCAAATTTTTCATTTGTTTTTAAACGCGATACTGATCAGTATCATACTCCAAATAGTGGAAGAGTTTCAACGCGATTTTCATAAGGAGATGGGGATTCGAGAGCGAGCGATGCGAATCATCAAATCACCACAAATAACGACAAACGGAATTAGGAAATTCTCATATCCACGCCTATTGGTATTAAGTATGAAAAAGTAATTCCGCAAGTAGGCGCCACCAAACAATTCTCACTACTGGCCAGGGGCACTTCTTTCGCGAGCGAGCGTAACGAGTGATCAAAGACATCCATACTTGTTGTATTTCAAATTTCGTGACAACGGTGCACAGGCTTTTATGTTCTGGGGGAACATAATGGGATCACAGTTTTCACTGTGGTCCATCAATTTTTGACTTGAGGCCATAACTCTCGTAGTCTGCGTCTTTTATGTTGGCATTCTAGCATGCGATTTCAAGTTCTGATGTTATTTTGTCTCTTAGAAAGAAATTGTGGGGTTCATAGCATTGTCTACGCGACTAGCCCTAACCTGGCATATCCACATACAAGTAGGACTATGTAAATTTGGTGAGACTTGCGACTGCAGGGTTAAATATAATCGGAATACGTGAAATCTAGATATTTACTTGATTATTGATGACTGCTTTTTTACGGGTTCAAAAGAGAGATAAAAGCAGGATCGGCTTATATTAAATGATGATGATTTCTTCAAATCTATAACACACGACGTAACTGTCTATGACTATCAACGGTTAAAAGAGGTGCTCCTGTTCTTTAACGCATTCTTCCTGCCATATAAAGCAATACCGTGTGATATTTAGTTTTCCAGATGATGCAAATACGCGTCTTGTCCCATGCTCAACTAGCCCCACGTTGTCCTAGTATACGTTGATAGTTTCACAATAAGTTTCTGTAAATGTACCGTAAGATGCATTGTAGATAGCGAAATATAGATAGCGAAATTTTCTGTTTAGAAAATAATCACTGTTTCCTGGAAAATCTTAGTGTTCAGGAGCATGTATCTGATTGCTGTAGTTATGTAGAGTTCAGGAAAGTTTGAAAATACGTATCACCTTCAGCAAGTATTTGACATTTTGCATGATGAATCTTATGAAGAGGTAATGGAGGTCTGAGACTAGGACGGGGTGTGACTCACATAAAAGTGAGTCACAAACAGAACAAATCTGGGAGTAATCAGTAATTAGCTTCATATTAAATCGAACATGGAAAGATAAAAATCGAAAATTCCTGAAATGGTGGCCACTATCTCATACGTCAAACAGATCATAGATAACCACCATCTCTCTCTTTGAATATAAAGTCCGTTAGTTCATATGCTTCTTTCGCATTTGCTTCAGATAGATCAAGGAGATTTGGACACATTTTTCTTTTAATGAATCGACCCCTGAATCAGTAGAAGTGTATTTCTGTATTAATTATTTTCAAATAGTAAACAAAGGAGTTCCGTACATTGAAGAAATGATTAAGAATTGTTGATACAAATTTTTCTACTCCGGTTCACCCCATAGCAGATAAGTATTCAGGAATGACAAAAAACATATTATTTTATTTTTTTTGTTTAACCGTCACTTGAAAAAAAATTGCTCCTTCATGTAAACTTCGCCATCTCTTCCCATTCCCTTAGAGATGAATTTCAGTCTACCTTTACAGTACACCTCTAGAGTATCCAAGAAATACTCTTTTAAAATTTCAACCTCTCAGGTCCATGGGTATAGGCACTGCGTTGCCTCAGTCAGTCAATCAATCAGTCACGATACCAGTTTATAGGTATAGATAGATTTCGCTATTAAAATATTTGAGAAGACTCATGAATATAGGAAAGAGAATTGTGCATTCATTTTGGGGTTCTTCGAGTTATCACGAGAAACTCAGACAACTTTTCGATTTTTGGCCTTCTCTCTCGCTCTCTCTTTTTCTGTAATAACATATATGGCATAATAGATTTCAACTTGTGATCTTTTGATTCCAGCGAACAGTTGGGAACAACCCGACTGAAGAGAGATCTCGAATTCTACCGTACATGCTTTTTTCATCTGGAATCTGGACCTCAAATGTAATAAAATATTCAACATATCACGGCGCGGAGAATCACCTGAACCGACGTGCCGATGCGATTGACGAACAATATTTGGAAAAAAATGGTAACGGGACATAGAAAATCGTGTCAGAGTGAGGAAAAAAATGCTTCGTTATGAAACTTATTAGAGGTAAACTGCCAAGTATATTTCCGAGAAAAAAAAGATGAAAAAGATGAAGTGAATTGAGAATCGTACACGATAATCTATAGTTACTTAGTGAAGTAAAAGTAACAAAAATATATTACTAATCCATATCAGAACCCCGTGAAATCTAAGACTAACGTGGCCAACGTCGATTGGGTGCAACAAATGCCCCCCCTCCCCCCACACACACACCGCCACCACCACACCACATACCCAGCACATACACACCCACACAACCGCTTTCCGGCGGAATTTCACGAGTTATGTGAAGCTAGTGAGTTCCTTTTTTATTGGTCAATCCCTAACCATTCAGTACTGGCTCGTAGTTTGAGCTTTAATCTACAAAGTCGTGAAAAATCCCATATTTCTCAACATCCAAGTCATACACGAAGAGAATTTCTCGATAAAAATCACAGCGCTTTCACTATGAATTTGGAGTATAATACACCTCAGTAATTTTTATAGTAAAATTGAAAAATTCGTTCCAAACATCGACACATTCGTCCGAAAACGTGAAAAATTCATTAGAAAAACGCTGAATTCTATTCGGTAGCTCATAATTTATTCATTTATTTCTTTTTTTTCACCTATGAGCATTGCGAACTTGGGATCTAAGATCTAAAAGTCTCCCAAAGTATCCATCTAAACAACTATCAGTTGTCTAGTCAACCCGTGAACCATTGTCATGTCCATCACCTACAAGGAAACATTTTGATGAAAGGGAACGGTCTCTCCGGTCAATTTTGACGTTATAACACTGGAATCAGTGAACAAATCTTATTTTTTTTTGTCGCCAACTTCAACACTAGCACGGCACACGAATGTGCAATCGTCAGTTGTACATCATTATATTGTGGAGATAACTGATTCCAGTTGATCGGAACTTCTTTTTTTCGTTTTTCTTTTTTTTTTCTCTCACTTATTTCATGACTTACGTAACTTCCGTTTCTATCGTTATTGGAACCTTGGTAAACAGATGTTGCATTCTTTAAAATTGCCTTAGTGAGCAGAACTAATATTTATCCTCCTCCATGTGCACATCCACACACACGCACACAAATTTCCAGATATGTGAATGAAGATAATTACTGATTGCAAAGTTTATACTATATTTTTGTAATAAAGCTATGAAAAAATGTACGGTGAAAATTTATTTAAGAACTTGCCTGGTGTATTATTTCTGATACATGAGAATTCACGCTCCTTGGGCATGGTTCATGACTCATGGCAAAGACGCTAACGGTACATCCATCCTAAATTCCGTCAATATAAACGTATCATCCACACTTTCGAAAGTTTTCAGGGCTGCAAAATTATAAGCGTTCATCATCGAAGGGTAATAATAAAAGGCTAAATCCATCAATTTTCTCGGACTGAAGATGTTGGGAGTATCATAGAACTACTCAACTAGTGTTTGGAAATCTGCAACATAACTGCAACGTTTTGCTTCCAATTTTCCCCCATATGGGAATGTGAAGAATGTGATATATGAAACATAATTTAATCATATTTCATGAACTATGTGAACCCTTTGAACGGCGAGGAAATTTCTACAGTGCACAATTCAAGCGCAGAGAAACAAAGTATCTCAATTACACATAGAGCCTGAAGCTTTTTCGATCACTGATAACAAATTGAAGGTCGAAATTCAGAAATCAGGAATGATGCGCCACATTTCGTCAATGCCGCTCAGTGAGTTGATTTTGACAGATGCTAGATTTTCCGTGGAAAGGAAATGTGAAATTTCCCGTATCAGCGGCGTAAATCCCACTATCCAATTTCGCAAGCCTCAAACTTGATTCGCGTCGGTATGTTCTGCTAGCGCCTAAAGAGCAAATTTTCGTTTTCGCCACATTAAGGGGACCCGGTGGTCAAGCGACCGAAAATTTGAGCTATTTAAACAATTTTTTTTTACTATGACGGGAATGAACAAATGCTTTCAAACTTTTTCATGCATATTTTATTACTCTCAACTAGAAGAAAATGAAAATTGAAGAGAAAAAAAAACTTTTTTCATATTGGAAAAATGGCGCTGAAGTTCCCCTCTCAAAAAAAAATGGACCTAACTGGTGGGTGATGGTTTATCTCTCCCTCTTAGTCAAAATAAAAAAAAATGACGGATTCTTAACTATTATAAGTACCGTTATGACTGAAGCTAGAATGAAAAAAAAATAGGTGCGAGTACTTATGTACGCGCGTGAGAAGTGATACTTCGTTGGCATCATTAAAAAATAGTTTTTAATTGCATGCAAGTAATGAATTACAATAAAATAATAAGAAGACAGGAAAAGGAAAGTCAACACAGTTGACGAACTTCAGTTTAAATTGAAAAGATTTAATAAGAAAAGTCTGAGAAACGATGGAATTACAAAAAACAAATCACCATTATTTATGAATTGCCCTATAAAAATTGGTATCAATAAAAACAAAAGACTCGGAAGAACTCAAAAAGTAAAAAAAAATTTGTGTAGCACTTATAACAATTGCACAATTGATAATTGAAAGTAAAAAATAAAATTCTTACGTTTGGGATCAGCTGATTTACGGAAAAGTATAGAATGACCGACCGAATGTGCGTGCCGCCTCGCAAGCAGCGGTAATCATTTGATACATATTGACGGTTAAATTGTGATGCTAGAAAATCATGATGCCGATTGATCGTGATGCTGATTGATCTTTTGCAGTATTTCTGTGTCCGGCATGACACCATGGGCTCCGCTGTACGATATTTTCGCTTTGTCTGCCAAACACGCTTGACTGCAGTGATTGTGGCGTCGAGCTTTTGTCGAAGAATCGGAAGCATGTCCACAAATCCCGATATGGCGATTTAAAATGTGTCATATATGTTGGCTTGATTCATAGCCAATAGTAACCTCGTACTATCGAAAGTGTTCACCAATCGATGACAAAAACTGGAGCAACAATTCTAAAGCTGCTGTGATGGTCACTGATGGCACTCAAATTTCGCACAAAAATAGTTCACCATCTGTGCTCGTCAGTCCATTTACAGCAGACGCACTGCTGGTGATAGATCGGGTAGGATTTATGTACTTCCCGAATGGCGTATCGTTGTATCTGGCTTTGATTTGCTGAATTCCCGCCGTTGTTGCGAGACTTGAAGTTTCAAGATCGTAAAAAACTACGGCTTCATCGAAAGAAGATCGCCAGTTGGAGAATTGATTGCATATGACCCCATGAGTCCCATATTTGACTAATACGTTGTTCCCTCTTTTTTTTCTTTTTTATTCCGGAGCGCTGCCCGAAATTTTTTCGAAAATTTTCGTAGACGTTAGAAACTCTGTGTTTTTATTTTTAATGCTCTGCACGTAGCTTTTTTTGAACGAGCTTTCATGAAATTCAATAAGTGTGCACCTGGCAAAATTTTCAGGTCTTCGGTTACGTCAACAATATACTTTTCAACTTGATTTTTGTGCCCTACGGCGGCGGCAAATCTGGAGTCAGCTGATTCACTTTGGCTATAACATTGTCACTCCGGAGCTTTGCTAGCTGCTGCATGATTGGGGGGGGGGGGGGGGGGGGGGGGGG
>JAPYZF010000920.1:0-11281 GCA_030523045.1 Meteorus cinctellus
TTTTTTTTCGTTCACCTCATCATTATCTTTGTCTATCTTATGTTCAAGACAACACAGTCGAGTGAGAAGAAGTGAAATAAAAAAATAAAAAGGAGAGAAAGAAGAAAAAAAAAACGAGGACGCGGGCGCGCAGAGATAAAGGCCAGGACTAAAGAGTGGAGATTAGCGCTAATGCATCGGGGGGGTGAGATGGGGGCAAGGTCCATCGTATCTCTCATATTTCAGAGCTCCGTGACATCGCCAGAGAGATATACCTGCGGATCCTATTTTTAATCTCACTTCGATTCTCTTTCCATCCCAACTCTATCTTTGTCGATTTCTTTTTTTATTTCTTCTTTACTCTATCTCTATCTTTTTCTCTCTATTTTTCCTTGGTTTATATGTGTGTATGTGAATCAGTAGATACACGAGATGCCCAACCCTTCAAGTATTATATTGTTCAAACCCTATCGGGGATGTTTTTTTTCATTGTAAGAAATATTCTGTTTTGTTATTTGAATTAATTCACATTCTTGCTATTGAATGGATTTTTTTAAATTGAGCATAATTAGCAAATTGTAAATGATGTAAATTTATTAATTGTTGATTAACAATTATAAATC
This sequence comes from Meteorus cinctellus, assembly GCA_030523045.1. Lineage (NCBI taxonomy): Eukaryota > Metazoa > Arthropoda > Insecta > Hymenoptera > Braconidae > Meteorus > Meteorus cinctellus. The sequence continues at coordinate 603 of JAPYZF010000920.1, forward strand.
GTTAGTAAAAAATTTTTCAATTTAATTAGAAATTTGAATAGCCAAAATTGGAAAATGGAAGAAAAGATTGCGAGTTTGAATTAAAATGAAAAATTGTGTTGTTAAAATGATATAATTTTTTTTTTTCTATTCATAGTGTCAAGGTTTGAGGATAGTTGACGACCTTAATAGACATACTGTGATGACTTTATAGAAATACCTACACCAACATCTACAACGTGGGTGAAGCAAAGTTAGAGTAAAGTGTGATAACATTTCTCTCTCTCTCCTTTTACAATGTCACTCTCTTCTTGCATTTTCACTCAGAGACATTCCCCTTGCGAGATATCACCAAAAGTTCTCTCTACACTCCATTCCTACTGTGCCCTCGCCGCTCTTTCGCCAACATTATCATCAACCACCATCCACCAATTCCTCTCATCCCCACATTTCTCCTCACCCCTTCTCTCTTTCTCTCACTCCTTTAAAATCAATGAATTCGACATTGTAGATAACAACTCGCGAACATCCGGACAAGATATTCTACCAACACGTAATCCCAATTTCACAAACTTCACCGACATATCGAAAATTGTATGCAAACTTCATCTACCTCTGCATCTCAATCGTTTGGCAATCTCACACCACAGACGTCGACACCATTTTTACATTTAATTCGGTATAATTTTCAAGAACATCACGATATTTCTCATTATCAAATCTTGGAATAATCAATTTTGAAAATGTTTTGCAAGAGAAAAATTAAAATTAAATTAAATATTAAGAGGAAGAATTTAATCAAAGTATTCATAACAAAATCATGAATGAAATTGATATAATTGACATCATGTTTCATTCAACATTAATTATACTCTGATTGTTCATGAGAAATTAATAGATAAAACAAAAGTATTTTGTGTTAAATTGATCGGATAAATTGTCTGAAAATATATTAAACATTTAATTCAAAAATGTATGATTTCCCCTTTTTTTATCATTTTTAATAACACATTGGGGTCATGACCCTCTGCGAATTTTCTGCTGTCATTCCGTTGGTAATTCATCTTTTTTGAGCTTATTTTTTTTTTTTTTTTCATTTTATCAATACTCAATCGACTGAGTAAGATATGCACGTACACAAAATTGAAATTTGATGGATAGTTTTTATGTTATCATATTTATGATTATAAAATGTGAGTTTGTAAAAATTGTGGTAAAAATGGATAATTTTGCATTGTTAAATGAAAATTTGTATTCTATTACAAGATAAAACAACGAATAATGTTCAAATATTACTAAAGACAAAGAATTATTACACAAGGATAAAATAATTCTACAAACAATATAAAATAGTTAAATATAAAAATCAATAAAAATAAAGATCTAAAGACAAATTTGTTAAACCGCTAAATAATTATTTCCTGAGATTCCAAATACAAAAAAGAAAGAACCAAAAAAATTCTTTCAATAAAATAAATAAATTTGTACCAATATAAAGAGGATTTAGTTTGTAACGTAGACAACGAAGGTGAAAAGAGTCTGAATACAGATATATAGATGAAATATAGAAGTGGGCAGCGAATGTCGCGCGAGAGGAATCGCTGCTATGCCGACATCGCACCACCAACGCCCGCCGCCCACTCGTGTGGAAAAATGATAGCACTCGCTACTGACTGAGTGCCTCGAGCCCCGAGTGAGGAACGAGGGGGTTGGCATAGAGTGCAAGAGTACTGCGGTAGTGGTAGTATAGAAGAGGACGAGGAGGGTTTTGCTAGCTCGAGAGGGAGGCGAGATGCTCGCGAATGATTCTCTTATCATCCTCGCACAGTTGTGTGTGCCTTTATGAAGATCTGTCAAATTTTACTTCCCCTACTCTTTCATTTTCTCGCATTCAAACTAATATGACAATAAATATATTTATATAATTCAAATATTAATAATTATAAATATTTATTGTTTAACATATCACAAATGTTTCTATTATTCGCAATTTTGTAGAAAAGATTAAACAAAAAATTTATTTTACTTATCCAATTTCTAATTATTAAATCTTAATAATTTGTTGATGCTGATGGATTAATTAAAAATTTCTCTACTAGAATTATTAAAGTTCAGTTTTAGAAAATAAAAATAATATAATAAATCACAAAATTATTCTCATGAGAAAGGAACTGCTGAAAATCTGTAAAATACAAAGAAAACTACACCACCAACAACAGCACACTCACTTCTCTATTCCCCATCATCACCCACGGCTTCCAATTTAGCTCATCATGTACTAGCATACTAACTCGTCTCGTCTCTTTGCACTCTTGATTCAAGTCACGCACTCAATCGGAAATTAGAGCCGTGTCAACTTCTGTGTGCGCGCCTTTTCTTCATCATCACATTTCCATCTACTCTATGAAACGCTACTTGTCAACCCTCCAATTTTAACTAACTCTCTAACTTGTGAATACATATATATATATATATATATATAATCAAACATGTCCAATAATGTCATGATCTAAAAAAAAAATTCTATCATAAAAAAATATTTGTTATAATCATCCCCATTTTTGAATAATTGAATAATTGATGAAAATCTATAAAAATTCTCATAGATTTTGATCATTGATTAACCCGTGATATCTCTGAATCAATTTGGGATAGAAAAAAAAGTAAAAAAGTTATCTCGAGGTAATCGGATGACGAACATAATACATATTTATTTTTATTCATCAGATAATTATCCATTCCTATCTAACAGTTTGAATAATTGATAAAAATCTATGAAAATTTCGTCTGCATCTACTAATACCTAACATACATTCACACTAACGCACCATTTCAAACCTAAAACACCATCCTGCCTAATATTTAAACTCCTCCTTCTCTATTCCACGTTATTCCAGATCATCATAAAAAAAAAAAAGAAGTTCCACTGCAATTTCTCATCAGCAACCTCGAATAAATATTTCAACAAATTCTCATTTGAAATAATTCCATTACATACCAACACAACGATTGATTGTAAACGAAACAATCGACGTTGAGTCAAGCACAAAGAGAATAAAACTGGATAATGCTAACGAGGCCGATCAACACTCAACGACATAGAGAAACAAAAAAAAAAGTGCGAGATGGAGGAGGTACAGCAGAAATAACACAAGGCAGAGGGTTTGAAGCCATCAACTGTGTGGATTGGTACAAAGACAAAAGGTATATAACAAACGCGCATCATCGCATAACACCAAGAGAAAGAACATGGCGTATCTACATCCCGGTTGCTTTACTTGTTATATATTTCTGCCTATTCAGTTATATATTGTCGTTGAGTCTTTGGTGTGGTTGTCATCATCGTCTACCGTCGTGTATTTCTCTTTCTCACTTTCACGATTATATTACTTCGATACATCCACTTTGAGCGCCTTTTCAATTCGCTTCTGGATTTAATACTTGGCCACGTACGTTATATATACAGACATACACATTTATATATCGGAGATTAGACCTCTGTGAAACTAAATGGCACACTCAGTACATTGGATTATACCCCTGTACAAGTTATATATGCATTACAAGGTATCTCTCTTTGATATCCGACTCAAACATTTCATGTATTATGTACAGCCCCGACAATGCCTTTAGTATAGCACGTTTGGATTACCATTGAATTTATTCTTGCATTATTCACAATGTAGGTGGGATAATAAAATTGTTTCTGTGGTGTATTGATGGTGGAGGTGTTGGATTGCAAATATAGGTCTAAGGATTCAATTATGAAATTTATAGTTAGAATATGATAAATCATGTTACTATTTCCTTTTTTTTTTCCTTTTCAATGTCTTTTCCTTTTTCTATTTATTCAAATTGAAATTTCGATTTATTTATCAAGTGGAGAGAGATATGGAAACAAATATTTCGATAAGAAACATTGCGAAAGAAAAATGTACAAATGTTACTGTTTCATTTTGTTCTCTATGTCAATTATGATGAGAAATTGATTAAAAATAATTATAAATATTTACAATTGTTTGATTTGTATTGAATTATTATTTAATTCATAATCAAATTCACTGAGATTAATTTATAAAAACATTGAAAGTTGATAAACTATGAAATATTCATTTGTTTCGTATTTTCCTTTTTTTCTTTTTATGACTCTGACAAGTTAGTGTAATTGTGTTACACGTTTAGGCGAAAGTTTGTAGAATATAAATACAAACTCCAGAGAAAATAAAACGATTTCACTATACGATGTGACTTTCCATCTATTTCTCGTGTTTCACTTCATAAAAGGACTTCCCTCCCTTTTAAAGTCTTTGCAACACAACAATTGTATTCAAAGTTAACACATTTTTTTTTGTATCCATTCCATTTCTTCATTACAATTCAAATATGAACATGAAGAAGAAAAAGAAAAATGTCCCAATGTCATACATAAAATTTCACAACTCTCCACAAAAAAACAATTACAAAATCTCAACATCACAGAAAGAAAATAAAGAAAAAGTAATCACAAATTTTTATTTCAATTTCAAATTTCTCTTCTTTCAATAATGTTAAAATCAGTGTGTTCTACATCACTCTCACCGTCACATCGTGACCAAGGCAAAGAAGGAAATGAACAAGATCAAGAAGAGAAACAGAACTGGACAAGAAATCATAAAAAAAAATCGATTCATCTCGATATCAGACGCTCGTCCAATAAACCGACTTCTCAACTCCTCATCTTATTCCTGAAGGGAATGAAACTGTGTTGAGATTTGCACGAGATGAAAAGATTAAGTTTCGACCAACAAACCAAGAGAAAGGAAGAGAGAAAGAGAAAGAGCGTATCAACAGAAATAAATGAACAAAAAGAAAAATCACGATCGCCAACAACCAACATCTCTCACCACAACAAAAACAAAAAATAATATGAAAAAAAAATTTCTTTGACTTAAATTATGATTTACAGTTATCGATTTCACGATTCATCGATGCATAGTCAGTTATATATAAATATACAACTGATATTCACAGATATAAACATTTATTCATCCTTTTATTTATTCTCAACATGATTCACGAATAATAAAAATTGTTTCGCTTCGTTTTCGCAGTGAAAGTGAGATCGTGAGTTATATCCAACCAGTCACTTGTTCTGATTTCACAAATCAGTTTGCAAAAGTAAAAAATGTAATAAAAAAAATAGAACAACTAAAAAGTAAAGGCTTCAATGGTAAATAAACATATAAAATATACATATATGCATTTATTTATGTGTATACATATATAAAGGAATGATAAATTTGACTTGGAATTATTTATCTCTACATTCAAGACAGTTGGGAAAGTGTCATTTTGCAATCCAACGATGTTATTCTCATTCTAAAGAGTCGGAGGTGCGTCATAAGAGGGTGGGAAAAGATAGAAATAAAGAAAAAAAAGAAAAACTGAAGGATAACAAGATGAAGATGATGATGATGGTGATGATGATGAAGAGGGGGGTGGTAGAGTGACATTGGTCCATAAGAGAAAAGAAATTAAAGGCCAGCCCCGAGGGTATGCGAGACTACTCAACTTTTTAAATACTTTCCAACTCTTGGGAATGACAAATTTGTCAGGGTAAATTTTTTTTCTTCATTTCTTTTTTTTTCCCTTTTTTTTAATATTACACACAGGCACACACAGGCATACACGCAAAATGCATAGTTAGAATGATAATAGTGTGAGTTTACAATGAATATATATCCACTTTTCATTCTCATCTTCACAACCCTCTGGATTAATTCACCAGAAAAACGTTCAAACTCTCAAGAACGATAACTGCCTTGTTACTCAAAACCATTTTCTTTTTTTATTTTAATATTTTTACTTCATTTTCTTTTGTTCTTTTTTCCTTTTGTTTTTCATTCTTCCAGTTCTTCTTTTATCATATAGAATTGATAAAGATGGAGAATTTCGTGTCTACTTAGATGAAATGGAAAATTACACAAAATGTCAAATTTAAAATGTATAAAATAGAAATTTTCATTTTTCAAACTGATCATTAGCTTCATTTTACATTTTGAATTAAAACTCTAATCATTTAATTTTAAAATATTAAAAAAATGGAATGATTTTTAATTAAAGAATTGATAAAAAATATTTATAAATAATTTCAAAGCACACGAATGACCATAATAAAATGGAAGAAAGTGAATGGCAGTGAAGCAAGAAAATATGAGAAACATTTTACTACCATAACCACAAATTTAAATATCCACACACACACATATATATTTATAACTACACATACACAAGAATATTAGTAACAACTGTTAGATATATCTGAGTAAAGTTAATTTTGTCCGTAGAATGCAACAGCATAGCATCGCGTTTCGCGCCCCAGAGTCTCGACATAGATATAGAACACGAGGAAAAAGAGACGAATAGAGTATATACACACAGGGGTGGTTGTGGGTGGTGGATGAAGGTAAAGGACGAAGAGGTAGAGGCAACACTAGTGAGATAACACATTTTGACGGTATAAAAATGAGTGTTTTTCTCTCCCTATCTGTTGAGATAGGAGCGCACCTCCAGTGCCGGATTTCTCTTCAGTCGCTTTCTACCACCACTACCAACTCCAATACCTCTACTATTTATATCACTACTACACTTTCATCCCTCGTCTATCACTCGACCCCGACTCTCACTTCATACCAATATTTTACTGTGCGTTATTTGCCTTTTTCTCACTTTCCGGAACTTATTCACTTCCTCATTTTTATTCCCAATTATTTTCTTCGCAATATTTTAGGAAATAACTCTATACATTCATCATTACTTTGTTCTAATCCCTTTTCTTCAGATTTTATATAAACAGAAATGACTCAAAATTTAAAATTTCTCGCGAATTTATTTCAAAAAATTCTCTCAAATAAAAAAATTCGATAAAGTAAATTTAATTGATAGTTTAAAAACATAAAGATGAAACAAAATTAAAACTTGAATGAATAAAAACTAGATAGGGTGCAAATAGAAATGAATTGAAATAACGATAAAGAATAAATCTAATGAGTTCATCAAACAAACATTGACTTTCAAGTGGTATAATGCACTTGTACACATATTCAATGCAATGCGCGTGAATTTCTTCCTTCCTGTTGAATTAAATTCACATATCTATACATAGTAGTAACATTTAGCAGTAGTAGTTGTAATAGTTGTAGTATTTGTAGTAGTGAAGTCGTTGCTGCACTACAGCCCATTGCTATCGGTCAGATATGTTAATTTCAACGGCGCCTGCTTTCACGATCGTTGCAGCATCTCTATATAGCTCTATATCTTTAATTCCTCTCCTACATCCCTCCCGCGCTGTCGTCACCACACACTCGAGACCGCGCAAATCGTAATCGTTAAAGTACAGACCACAGACTCTATTTAAATTAAATTGTGGCGTCACTTTTACTGACGCATCCCATCTCACTTAATAAATCTAAATAAATATACGCGTAATATTTATCACATTCAATACCTCAATTCATCCCTTATTTACTTACAATTTCATAATTATTTCACCCGTAAATTTAGAATTTATTTCCATAAATAATAAAAGAATATAAAATACATTTCTAAATCTTTGGAATTTCTCTGATAAATGGAAAAATATAATTTATTAATTGATAGTGAACATGGATATAAAATCTATTGATTAATTGAATGATAATGAATATCAATTTAGATAAAACTTTGATTGTTTGATTGATAATCGATGAAACTGTAGAAAAATTAATATTTATTTTACTCAGTATTATAATAAATTCAAAATAAATTCTCAAGCAGTAAAAACAATATCAAAACATTTTCAATACAAAATTTCCAAATAAAGAATTAAATTGCACAATTAATAAAAAATAAATGAACAAAAAAAAAAAAGTAAATGAACGAAAGAAAATTAAACTTTAACTAATTGCTAAACCAATTTATAAAACACAAATAAAATAGTCCAAGAACAAAAAAATAAAGGTAAAAAAAAACACTTTCATAAATAATTATTTTCCAAAAATTCTTCAATGCAAAAAATCGGCCTTGTGGCCCTGAGGGCCCCCAAAGTCCGTCGCTGGTTGAGTACGCGCGCGCAAAAGATAAAATCAGTAGCTGAAGCTAGTTATACGATAGGATCGGCCCGCAAGGCGAGGATACATATATACATATGCAGAGTAGTGTATAAGAGAGGGAGAGATAAAAGGTGCGGAAAGGGAGTGCAACGGGGGTTTTGGAGGGAGGGAGAAAGCGAACGGAGAACGATCGTTGATAAGGACAGCCGCGCAGTGCGATAACGTTCCCTTATCTTCGTCCAGTGGCGCCGCAACTCTCAAAACTTCTCTCTCACACTCGCATCACACTATATGCCACCATCCTTTCTCACCACTACCATTTCAACCCCTCTATCCAGCACACTCCCACTCTGTATATATAGTTGATGTGTATCGCGTCCAGACGTCGGACGTACGATTTATATTCACCCAAGAGAACGAAACTGTAATACAAACGATTGAATGAAAGAAAAATAAGCAAAAAAAAAAAAAAAAGAAAAGCAAAAAGGGAGGAAAAAAAACACGAAATGTTCAAAAATATAACAAAAGTAACAAATGGAATAAATAGAAGAAAAAACAATTTCTTTTTTCTTCAATCTATTTTGTATTGCATTATAATAATGATAGTAGAAACGTACATAAACTATTTTATTTTATGAATGATGGAAGGGCGAAAATTCATTTGATGAAGGTAAATATGAAATTATGTTTGAATTCATGAATTTATTTTTGTATCTATGTTTATATGTATTTATGAATGTGTAATGGTAAAGATATCAGTAAAATCAGCGTATCAACTGTATAACATTGAGGGGAAACGAAACGGAGTGTGGTAGGTTGGAGGGACGCAGAGTATAGTGAAGATCCTGTGTGAGATTAGAGAAACAGGAACTGAGATCGTCGGATGTGATAAGTAGATTTGTATTCATGATAATTCGTGCTCGGTCAGAGTTTCGTCGTCATTACTGCTGTCACCTATACACTGTTGTATGCTTTTACACATAAATAATAATATTTTTTCCTTCGTTTTGTTCTTTTAAAATTTATATTCCGACATTTAGCTAAAATAAATTATTACATATTATTGCAAATGTATTTGATGTATGTTTGAAGTATTTGTTGTTCTTTTTTATTTGTGTGTTTGTATTAATTATTTGGAACTATTTCGTTGAACGATGTTGTTTCATTGAAATGTATATATGTATAGTAAATGCAGAAAAATTTAAGTATGAGCGTGAAGAATGGAAATGGAATTAATTTTAGAAAGATTGATAGAAACGTTGCAGTTTGATAATGAATCGCTTGAAATTTAGCTGTTCTTCAAGTCTCTATATCACCAAGAAAAATTAATATTTTTCAATAGTTTTTTTTTCTAAAACCATGTACAAACGATAACGCAACCGATGAAACTAACGGCACATCAATACGATCAACAGTTTAGCAATGGTGATTTTTTGAAAAAAAAAAAAATTTCAATGACGAAAGCTGAATCTCGAGAGAACTTATAAAACTCCACCTCATTCAACTGTCCATAACTAACCCAACAACTAATACCAGTCAAAATCCTTGACTATCAAAAGATTCCTCAAGCGATGCTCTATAAAATGGATCCAATCTCATCCCAAAATTCGCAATAGTTTTCGAACAATAATTTTCCAAACAAACAAAAATATAAAAACGCTTTTAGTTCTGAGAGAAAAAAAATGTCTATTTTCCAAAGCTCGATACCAAATTCGATATAAATTACAATACAATCCAATAATATCGTATCGAATTTATATAAATACATATTAATACATGCAGCCTGCGTGTGTAATGTGTGCAAATAATGCTTTACAGACAACATGATGACGCATTCGGGCAAATCGTAATCGCATCGTCACTGACACTATGTGATCGCGACGAATACCAAGTGAGTCAGACAAACAGTAAGTTCGCAAAGAAGGATAGAAGGAGAGAGCACGCGAGAAAGGAGATCATTATCTGTACTTTCCTGTGTCCTGCCACGTTCTCAGAAGAGCGTTCGAGTTGTATGAGGAAACGTAGTCCATGAATAATTCATGGCTGTCGCCAAACGAGCAACACAGAAGAGTAGAATCAACGTCGCATCGCGTAGGTATAACTTTTCGTAATTCTCAGGACCGTATTACTTCATCAAAAAAAAAATCCAATAAATAATAATTATATTCATATTTTATTTGCTACCAATAATTTAACTATTTAACTGTTAATAAAATATCCAAAAACACCACAAAGTCAATGAAAATAATAATTAAATCGCAAATGATTTTTTATTATCATTTTCATGTCATTTTTTTTTCATTTTATGTTTTAATTCTTCATGTTCTCAATAAATATTCCAATAAGAATATGTATGTTGTTATATTTATATTATTATAAAGTGCTACTATTATTATTTGAAATGTGAAAATGAACTTTACAAATACAAAGTTTCAACATAAATGTTTCTGTAAATTCACTTCTGCTGTCTTTTGCCGACAGGTTGCGCTTGCTGTTCACTAGAGATAAGTAAGCATATTATACATATGTGTCTAAATATATACATAAGACCGGACCTCTTCAATGTCAAAAGATAGCAGGGCATGATGTTGATATCATTTCTACTAGTGCACACGTGTTTCACTCTTCCCC